>SKCR01035384.1:0-80656 GCA_019454045.1 Zanthoxylum bungeanum | reverse complement strand
CTCAAGGAATCATATCCAAGGTGATAGGGAAACCATCCCAAAAGCTTGGAATCAAAGATCAAGGCTTGGAGCTTGAAGATCAACACATAAGAGGAAGCTTAGAGACTTCTCAAATGACCCTTGGCCGAAACTTCAACAAGGATTTTTTGTATTTGACGCATCCTAAATCCGCTCTTTGTAAGTATGATTCCGCCATACTTTACTTTTGTATTCACATTATTTCATTGCTTATATGATCTTGGATAATGTCTTAGAGACGAACAGAACTAAGTTAGGCATTTCTATTCAACCATCGGAAAAGATTTGTAGAAAACTTCGTGTTCTAGGTTAATAATACATTGTAGTTGATCAGTTATAAAGAGAGGATATTAATTTAAGGGAGTATTGTGGGGGAAGTTGTGATCTAAAATTCCTATAATCTTGCTACTTTAACTTATTTAAATTTATTTTTCTTTTACTTTGGTTTAATAGTTAATACCCATTTCTTCATAATCGTTAGTCTACATAAGGTTAAGGTTGATAAACCTTTAGTATTTGACATTAATAACAATTCCCCATGGGATCAATATCTTTATATATTACTTATACGATATGTGAGTTTATGTGCTATATAAAATTTCTATAAAAACTTATTGAGCTCGCACCAAACGGCCTTCTTCAGAATCTCTGAAGTCTATAAATGAATCAACTCTACAAGCAAGCAACGACGGAACTCCGACTACCAATCTTCCTCTTTGAGAACTCTGAGGGTTTAGGAAATTGGGTTAGGTTGTGTTTTTTACCAAGACCATTGGCCTTTTTACCAATACCATCATCCTCTTTCCATTGCCCTTTTTACCAAGACCACGTTGGACACCTACTCCGGGTACTTAACCTCCCTGATAAACCCAGCCTTCAGCAACTTTTCGACCTATACCTGGATTTCCCTATATCTCTCATGATTGAAAATCATCCTTTTTTGTTTTACCAGTTTGTGAGCTCGATCAATCGCCAAATGATGACTGATGAACTTGGGGTTGATCCTGGCCATATCTATATATCCCCATGCGAAAACATTTGTATACCCCTTCAAAAAACCAAATAGATGTTCCTTCAATCCTGGTTTCAACCACGCCCCGACATTTGCTATTTTTCCAGTACCGAAGAGCTCTACCATCTCTAGCTCTTCGCTACCCCCAATTCAGCATAATCCTCAGGTCGAGGATCGGCCGACTCCACCTCTGCCGCTTCTTCTTCCCTCTCTTTCCTTTTTATCCCCACCTTCTCAACACAAAATGTTTCCTTGGAAACTGTAGCAAAGCAACTCCTCGTCATCTTCTGGCTTTCGTATACTATCACAATACCCTCATGGGTCGGGAATTTCAGCTTCAAGTAATAGCATGACATAGCCACCATGAACTTCATCATGAAGGGCCTTCCTACGATCACCTCGTAGCTACTTAAGCAATATACCACTGTGAAATTCATTATCATGGTCTGGGTATAGCGGGCTATCCCAATAGTCGTTGTCAATGGAACCCGACCTAACGTGATGACAGTTGCTCCCCCGAACCCGTACAATGGTGTTACATCGTGGACCAAAATGGTGTATTCCATGCCCAAACCATTTAAGGCTTCCTTGGAAATAATATCAACTGCACTCCCATGATCCATCAATATCCTATCTATCTCGGCCCTACCAATAACGGCCTTGATTATCAATGCATCATTATGTGTTGAGCTCACACCCCTGGCATCCTCATAAGTGAACATGATGGGAACAGGTTAGACCTTTTTGGAGCCTCGGGTCCCTCTCTGTTGATAGCACATCTGGGCCCCTTGTCTGATAGTAGTTCTTCCTGGCCCGATTCGAATCTTCATCCAATGTCCTTCCCCAACTATTATGAACATCGACCTATGCTCACTGTGTTGTCTGGCTTTTATACTCCATGGTCTATGTATTCTTTCAGATAGTCATTCTTGACTAAATTTATCATCTGCTCATGCAGGTCCCTATATCTTTCTGTGGCATGTCTCCTCTAATTATGGTGCATGCAATATGCGCGACGTCCCTCTTCTCAATAGGGAATTGCCTCGGGTCAGGTTCGGTTAGTAGACCTTTATCCTGGATCTCCCGAGCTATCTATGATAGTAGCATGTTCAAGACGGTGTAAGCCGATCCTCCTGCAACATGAGCGACCTTGATCGCCGGTCTTCTATCTTACACTAGGTTGCCCTCGACTATAGGCCTTAACTTCTTCTGCCTCGGGACTAGCCCACTATAATCTGTACTCGCATCATTCCGGTTCTTTGGCCTGACTATTTTTGGCACCCAAGCTTTTCCTCCCCAGGTTATCTTCTCTTCTTCTTCCATCAACACAAACTTCCTAGCCTGTTCCATGGCTGCTGCGTAGTCTGATATTTCCTGGATCCTCAGATGAGACCAAAGTTTCCCAACCTTGAGGGCTCCTTTAAAACTTTCCAATGCCTCCGGGGACTCATACGCCCCAACCTCCAGCACCAAGCTGTGATACATATCAACAAAGCTTTTCAAAGGCTCATCATCCCTCTACTTCATCATCCTCAATGATCCCATCGTCTTCATGGGTATACACTTATAGTGCGCTTCCCAATGTCAATTACAAACTATGTTGTAACCGCGCACTATATTGTAAAGGGTCATTGTCTAATATACACGTATCACTAAACCAGATTTAGTTTTGATCTAATCGTAATCAGATAACTAATCATAATTAGATCGAATAAGCGTATAAAAGACAAGGGTGCTACCATTAAATTAGTAATATTATGGAAAATAGCATTGGTCATATTCATGAATGAAATATAAATACGATCCGGATTGGCACTCCGAGCACCAATCCTTACAATTTCTCCCATTAGCTCTAGTGTCAATCCATGATATCATATACACATCTCAATGTGTATCGTACACTCATGGTCCTCAAGAGCTCACCTAGCACTGAAGAGGTAGGCAACAACAAGTAGGCCCGCTTTAACATATTGAGTATGTCCAACAAACCCAACCGTTTTCTTTGACTAGCATCATTCATATTTTGTAGAATCCAAATTCCATATCAATATGACTCAGACGCTATATCAGTGTTGTGCTAAAGTTTCTTAATTGTCTACGTATTTAGAAATCAAATCCAAGTACTATGAGATAATAGCAAGCACAAAACTAATATCAACACTTCTAATCTATAGTGTCACTTTGCAACTTCATAAGTCAATACTTCAAAAGTTACAACTGATTCCACTAATTCAGTATAATCAACGATGACACTCCCACTGCATCTTTTCTGACTTTATATGACATAGATCATCTAATTTCATAATTAGGATAAAAACTAATCTGACCTTATGGTTGCAGACTAAATTCTCCAAGAATTAGAAACTCGTTCTCAATATCTCAAAGATAAAAAAAAATGTTTCTAGAATCATCATTTGGTCTATACCATATCAAAATAACTCGTAACAATTACGATTAAATTGATATCTATAATCGCAAATAATATAACATTCATCACTCCATCATTCTATGATGCATAACATTGACTAAACATTCTAATCAATCTCTCTTTCGACAAAGGTAACATCCTTTACAAAAGATGAATACTACAAATATCAAAGACACATTAACTGTCAAACAGTTATACTAACTGTCATATAGATAGTCTTACTGTGTCCTTTATTAGATCATATCTATGCGCGACTAATGAGAGTATCTCACAAGTCTCTTATTTTTATATCATATATAAAACTTTATATCAAATATAATATAGACTACTCCCACTGCTTTCACGGAGAAAAGAATACTTAGGATATATAATACTAGAAAGAAATTTTTACGCTCCCACTGACCCTACTGACAATCATGTATTCTCTATGCTTTGATAAAACCAGACAATCTGAATGATATTAAAATCAGAGAACACGGATTTCTTGAAAACTCTCTGAGTCTACAATAGGCTCTATAAGCTAGTATATCAAATTGTGATCTTAGCAGAATACAAACTCTAGGTCCATTCTAGAATGAACTCTTCAAACAAAGAAATCACGACGGATCTCTCATTCGAAGAAATCACTCAAGAACGCCACTTTGCATTCTTTAGCCAAAATACATAGTTTAATATCAACATTAACCAACAGATCTTAAATCTTTCAATTAGTGTGACTAGAGATAAATTTTCTCAGAATCTATAATAGACTACTGAGTACAACTTTCTCACTATCATACTATAAAGGTCAAATATTTATCGATCTCACTTTACTTTGCTGTGCAAATAATTTGCACATTTTATGAACAATTCATAATTAAAGCCCAATCAAGTTCAAAATTTGATCGTTGTAAGAAATGAACAATCTTAGATCTATGGGTCAATATCAAGTTCCAGAATCGATATCAAATATCGCTCCCACTATAAGTTATAGGATAATTTTCTTCGATAATAAAACAACAGAATCATTAAGTATCAAATACTTTATAAATGATTCTGACATCCTATTGGAGTTATACAGAAGTTGTCTAAGGGTATTTTCATCTTATTAATTAGGTAGTCCCATTATAGTTTATCATTCTTACATTTGATTTCAATAAGTCAAGTCTTTTCTACAGTTGTTAAAATCCAATGTTAACCACCAAGTAACAAAATAATTTTATTACTTTGGATCGTAGAAAAGATATTCTATCAAATAGAATGCAATATTCCATTAAATAGAATAAATGATAAATCTTTCACTCGTACCTTGAAGGCACAAATACTTTCAATTATAAAACCATTAGACAAAAGAAAGATTCAAATCTCAAACTTTTCAAGATTCAAATTTTCTACTATACATATCATATATGTAACTGTAGAAATGAATGAAACCTTAATTAAAGAGATAAATTAGTGTTACTAGAGCATAACCCCAAGAGTATTGAAAACCAATTCGGTAATACTCAATATCAACGAATCAAATCATATAAGATTCGATAACTCCCACTGACCAATTCCATCAAAACGAAATCGCAGAAGTTTAATATTGAGTAAGAATCATGTTCATTAAATAACTTTAGAACTAATTGCCATAAATTCATGTATTTGATCATATCAAACATCTTCGAACAATTCAAAGACTCACGATGAATTTTAAAATATAGTTTTCAACACATCAAATAGAATATCTTTGAACAATTCGAAATATTCTATCAGCGTTTCATCAGAAACATATTGAAAGTTCTCGAACCATTCAAGATGTTCAATATGTTTTCTATTAGAAACTCGCAACTAAGTCATGACAATTCATTAACTAAGTTACGAAGTAAAGAAAACTGTCTAAAGTAATTTCCAATTCATTAAACTACCTACATCTAATGTATTAGTCTAATAAATCTTGTGGTCCAATGACGATCATTGGTTAAATGAGATTTAATCACATCCTGAATACAATATTCATTAAACGGAAAAGGATATGTGGTGTGAACTCGTATCAGACCATCATTTACCATAAGGATTGAGCATCTAATGCTTTTATGATAAAATATCATAAATCACAGTTCTAAGTTATTTATATTACCAAATATATTTCTTAATGTTTATCTTTTCATTAATGACACTACTAGTCATCTTAAAATATGTAACAACTGTTTATACAAAATAAGTAACTATCTAATAGTCACAAGTTCTGATATCAAATATCAAAACAGTTATTAAACACTATTTTAAATAACTAGACGGGAGATATGGTATCCAATACATATAGTTATCGTATTATGAGAATCAATATTCTATATACATAACTATACAATTGATTAGCAAACTGTGTCAAACACGTGACTTCTAAAAGTCACTAAAAATGAAGAAACGTCATTAAAAGATAAACAAATACTAAATGGGTTTTCTTAATGCCAGTCAAGAATTTCGAGAGATAAACTATTCAAATCAATTCTTACTGCATGAGAAACAATTCTTACTAGATAATTATATCCATATAACAGATATCCTTTTAGATTACTTAATGTGACTTAGAAACTAAGTCACAAACCATCTTGATTTCCAAGGAAATCGGAAGAATAGTTCCCGATGGTTTCAAACTAATCTAACAATATCTAAGTCTACTGTCTTTCTAGAACCTATTCTAGAACTACACAACCATAAGTAAAGTCAGAACACCTATTCAAGTAATAAGCATGCAGTGGATTAGAAGTATAAATCTATAAACAATATAGAATAAAGGAAAACGAAAACAATATTTTCCATAAAATTACACACTGCTTTAGTTATGGATTTTTAACCAAGTAGTGTCTCCCACTACTTTACATAATACCGTAATCCCCAACAGACAACAAGAATTCACTAATTAAATCAATTCCATAGTGAGAGTAGGATCCCATGAATATATTTCGACTCACAACTTTGGCACGATCTCGCCTGCGTATATTCATTAGGTAGACAACTCATTGTCAATCACTCACTAGTGGCTCCTGATTTTGGTCCTGACTATTTCTCATTATGACAGCTTTGGCACGTTCACAATGAGGCATATCAAGGCTTCACTTGTCAATGACAAACTCAAGCTACCGATGTAGTCCTGACAGCTTTGGCACGTTCATGATTTCTTTCACTTGAATTTGTCTAGTATCAATATACAACCGGCATGGATAAAATCCGATAACCTACACCCTCACAGCTTTGGCACGATCTCAGATGCAGTTATTGAAAGATACCTATAAACCGTACTAACAAGACGGACCAAGAAACATGTATCCAATACACGTCACTTTACAATCTTATTTCTAAGCGGAGATTTTCCTCAGGAAGTAATACTCTGCATCAAATGCAGAATTTTAATCCAAATCATTTTCTAAACAATTCAATTCTACCTATAAAAAACATAACTCAATTTAATAATTAAATTTCCATTACATTTTCGTTGGCATGGAATCGAAATGTTAAGAAACATATATAGATTACAAGCATGTGCGAATTTTAAAATTGGATTAAATATCAGATATCAAGCATGAATAATGTAATGGATGAAGCATCAGACCTGCTCTGATACCATTTTTGTTGGGGTTTCAGTCGATGGGCGCAGCGGAAGCGCGGTTCGGGCGAAATCATAATTTAAAACTTTTTTAAATTACCGAATAAATTATTCAATATCTAATATGAATAATTTATTCACATTTCACCTAAACCTATTCATTCGATAACAAATAACGACATTTATATATATATGAAACGTCGCGAAACTTTTACGAAAACGGTTTTTTCCGCAAAATGACTCAAAATGCATTTTTGACCGAACCGACCACCCGACACTTATGGGGACTGCCCAGGTCAGCCTCAATAGTGTCAGGACAGTTCATGGGCTGCCTGAACAGTGACAAACTCACTCTTTAGATAGCCATCACCGGGTTGGCTCAAAAGTCACCCGATAACGCAGTTTCTCACCGTTTTCGCTTATTTCAACTCCGAAACACTTTCCAGCAATTATTCCAACTCCCAAAATACATCAAATACATTCAAAATACATCATTTTTATCACAAAATTTCCAGTTCTTCCAGATCTGATCTAGAAGTCAAAAATTCCAATTTTCATGCTTTAAATCCAAATTTTCAAGACTAAATCAATTAATCTTAACACCAAATCAAATCACCCAAGAACAATTATAGGAATTACAAGAGTAGTCATAACACTCTAGAATGGCAACTTATCATCAAATAATCAAATTGGATACAAATTACACTAATTCCATCCAATATACTTCACACATGCATCAATAGCTTCCAATTCATCCACCAAAACCAAAAGCCCCAAATTTTACAATCAAAGAAACCCTAGAACCATTATAATAAATCAAGAAACAAGAAACAAATTTCAAAGCTTTAGGAATTTTGAAGATTACCTCTAAAACTCCAAAGTTCCTTAAGATATTTCTTGATTTTTTTTTCTTCACTTTTGTGCTTGAATAATCTAGCATCCATGAAACCCATTTTTTTTTTTTTTTTTTATGTTTTGGAAGCTCATGGCAGTGAATGAAAAAGGATGAAGAAAACAAAAAATAAATTCCAATTAAAGAAGCTCAAAACTGATATTTAGGGGTCATATTTGTCCTTTTTGAAATTTAATCAAATTAAATTAATATTAAACTTTTAAGTGGACAATCAAATTGGCACACATTTAGCTTAATAAATTCATGCCATGTCAACAAATAATAATTGGACAAAAAATCATAAAATTTATGAAAAAGTTTAATTAATTAATTATTTAAATATTTAACAATTAAATATTCAAATAATCAATTAATATAATTATTATTATATATGTATTTTTATTTACAATAAATAACAAATACATATATTTATGGCATGTGTCAAAATCTCATTTGATGAATAATTAATGTGTATCTAATCGTATTATGTATCAAATACAAATACATAATAATTATTATCGGATAAAATCCCCTAATGCATGTGTTATCGTTTAACCAATTAAACGATCTAAATTAACTCACTTAATCCGATGAAGTATTATGAATAATCTGTAATATTCATATCGAGTTGCCCAAGTGCTCAACGAGTACATTTCATATTGTGGGACTCTCTAAGTTTAGGTTTATCCATCACGAAATCCAATTTCGTGTCCATAATCCACCCACTCATGAATTATGACGACCACTGATAATCTCACTAAACTTTGCAAGCCCAGGTCATTGCATCCGTATAATCCCTCAGTCACAGGATATCCATATTATACATGGGATATAGATGAGAACGTCAAATCCGTTCGGTATAATATAGTTGACTTTCAATTTACGATCTCTAAATAACACTCGAAACTGATTTTTGAAGTTATACCACGGCCATGGATTTACTAGATCGTAAACATGTGCGGATGCCTATTCCATGTACACAGGACTGACTGATCATATCTTGATACACACTGGATATCATGAGCATCAGTCCACACCCAACGAACAGGCGGAGGTCTGATCTAAATATATCGGTGACGTGACTGCCATAAAATTGTGGAGGATAACTCATATATCCCACTGTGGTATCTCAAGTCAAATGACCACTATGCGAACTCAACTCAAGAAGATTCCTATTGACATTGGTGTACCATCTATTAGGAAATCTTCATTGAGTCATTCAGTGTCTTATCAAATAAACACCTACATGTCTATACGACTCTCATGAGACTCATGGTTCACTGGGATAAACCATCGGACCAAGTCACGATATACGATATGTACTGGTCTCAGCGGATTTTACTAACCGACCTGTGTTAGTAAATCTTGACCAAGAACTTTATTTAAGGACATACATCTTATAGTGCGATTCCCAATGTCAATTACAAACTACGTTGTAATCACGCACTATACTTTAAATCATAGGGTCTTTGTCTAATATACATGTATCACTAAACCAGATTTAGTTTCGATCTAATCGTAATCAGATAACTAATCGAAATTAGATCGAATAAGCGTATAAAAGACAAGAGTGCTACTATTAAATTAGTAATATTATGGAAAATGACATTGCTCGTATTCATGACTCGGACATAATTACGATCCGGATTGGCACTCCGAGCACCAACCCTAACACCTGAACCATAGGCTAGTGGACCTGCCCAAGGTCAATAGGAACACCTTGTAGATGGCCTCTCCGACCATCCCCTGAATCTCCATCAACAAAATAAACTTCTCAACATGAGACTTGGGATCAGTGTTACCTTTGTAGACATCCATAGAAGGCAAAGTAAACCTCATTGGAAAATCCAATGCCATCACTTCTCTCGTGAAAGGGGACGTTGTCTCTATGTCTTAGTCGCCCCCATTCCCCCCTCATATTTCCTTCATATTTTTTCATCTCCTTCTGAAAACAACTCCTCAACTTTTTTCGGAACTGTCATGCTCTCTCCCATGGGTTTCCCTATGTCTTCAACTCAGGGCACAATACCTTCCATAACTTAGGGCTTCATGTTTTTCCCTCGGATACCATTCCAGGTCACTCTCTCAAAGCATGGACTGTTACTAGAATACTCTGGAGTCTGTCTGCCATTTTTTTATTCCCACAACTCCCCTGTTAGAATGGCTTTGGCGATCACTACAGATCTTACTTTTTGGGAACTCTTCTTCCCATTCTCACCATTTCCTTTTGTTCCGGCGACACTTTTTCCCCTTGCTATCTATTCTCTTCTTTGGTCAGTGCCCGCTTCTCTTGCTTTCTTTTCTAACTTCTCCAACTTCCCCATCATGGCCTTCATGAAGACCTGAGTTGACTCTCTCTTTCCGAGCTTCTTCCCTTTCTTTTCGTATAGTTTCCTTTATTTTCTCCATCCACTCCGTTTTTTAGGCCTATGAAGATCTGTGGTTCCCTTCTCCCGCCATCGTCTTGATGTGTTTCCTACTTTTTGTACTGACTCCTCATAGACGGCACCAACTATTGACGACTGATTTTCATTCCAGGGGTAAATTGGGAAGCTCACTCCTCGAACATGTTGGGGTTGGTGCTCAGATCGCCAATTCCCGGTTGTATTTCTTTTGAATACTTCTGTAAAACATTATTATTATGAATAATATATGCAGTTTCTATAATATAATGTATCTTTTTATATGGTAAAGACGTAATGACCTTAGAATGATTAGTCATGGTAATGTTGCAAAAGCATCGCAACTGACATTGAGTAGTATCATGACGTTGTCATTCTCAGACAGTTCCTGGTCAAGGTTTACACTACTTGGTCAGTATAGTAAACCCGTTGAGACCGGTACATGTCGTTTACTGGAATATATGATTCCAATGGTTTCTCAATGAACCATTAGTCTTGGAGACTAGTATAGACGTGTAGGTGTTTATAGCGGATAAACACTGAACGACTTACCGAAGATTCTTAATGGATGGTACACCAACGTCAATAAGAATCTTCTCGGGTTGAGTAGCACTTGTGATTCTTAGACTTGAGATGCCATTGTGGGCACATGAGACATCTTCTACACTTAGATGACAGTCACGTCACCGATCTATTTAGATCAGACCTTCGCCTGTTTGTTGGGTGTAGATAGATCCTCAAGGTGTCCTATGTGTATCAAGATAGGATCCGTCAGTTCTGTGTACCAGAGCATAGGTAGTCCATATGATTAGCAATCAGATAAAACCATGGGCCCGTGGTAAAGTTTAGAAGCTAATTCTAAACATTCTTTTAGAGATTGCTAATACAATAGTCGACTGGATAATCCCCATAGAGATTTGACGTTTACCTCTATATCTCTGGGATTTATCCGGATACCTGTGACGGAGGATTTATACATTTGCCATGACCTCGACCTGTATGATTCAGCGAGATTATCTGTGATCGTCATAATTTACGGTGGGATAAATTATGGACACGAAATTGGATTTCGTGACGGATATACCTGAATCTAAAGAGTCTCAATAATGAAACATACTCGTAGAGCACTAGGGCAACATTTATAAATATATTGATTATTTATAAAGTCGTTTAAAGGTTAAACGCAAGATACATACTAAAGGGACCTGATAGCCATTTACTTAATTATTGTGTATTTACATTTAATACTTGATTAATTTAAATACACATTAATTAATAGTCAAATTGAGATTTTGACTTATATCCTATATGAATATATGTATTTGATATTTAATGTAAATATAATACATATATTTAATATATTTATATTTAATTAATTATTAATTATTTAATTGTTAAATGATTAAATTAATTAAAATATAAATATCTTAACTTTGGATATTTGATTTAAAATGATTAAGTTGCGTTTGTTGACTTAATATAAATATCAATAAAGTGTTTTAGATATTTATGTCAAGTTGATTAAATGAAATTCCAAATGAAATTGAAATTAATATTTTTGTATTAGCCTTTACCATTTTCGGCCAAGGGCTTTTCCAAAAAGGTATATATTGTTTTCATTTCATTTAATTTCTAACCTAATACACTTTTCACACAAAAACTCCATTAAAGAATGCAAAAGAAGCTAGAGTGAAAGAAAGAAAACAAAGGAAAAAGCTTGGTTTTAGTAAGTTTCTCAACTTACTATTAGAAAGGAAATTGTTCCTAAGGATCTAGGCTACATCTTGTGATGTTCTTATGTTATTCTTTTCTTTATTCTTTGTGTTTTTGATGATGGAAGTTTTGTTAAAAGTGTTGAGCATGTATGATGAAGGAAGCTTATGACTATTGTAGTTATAAGCATTCTTTTATGGTTTTGGAAACCTTGTTGCTAATCTAGAGTTGTTGACCCACTCTTAGATGACCTAGATTTGATCTTGAGTTGTTTCATTGTGTTGAGACTTTGATTGGATGGAAGAATGATGATTAAAGTAATTGATTTAAACTATTTGGTCTAATTTGTCCAATATGAAGAAATTGAAAAATTAGGGTTCATGACCACTTCCAAATTTGGGGCTTTTCATTTATGTTGTGTATAAGATGCATATAAAGTTTCATGTTGATTGGATTACATATTGATGTGTTTTGAATAATGAAATCACAAAATGCACACACCCCCCCCCCCCTTTTTGGAGCTCTCTCGGCCAAATGGCCAATTTGGGTTCTTTGTGTTGCCTTGTGTTGGACAAAATGACCCATAGCGTCACTATTTGCACAGATCATTGTGTTGTTGTAGCAAATTAACTATGTGACAAGGAAATTGCACTCTCATCATTTGTGATTAGATCACCATATATATATAAATGAAGAGAGGTCCATATGATTAGTTCCTGGATTGAGATGATATGAGACAGTATCAGTCCACGAAGGATTAATCATTAAATATCCCTAGCCGTAGTATCATCGAGACTGGACATCGATAATGCGGAATAGGCTAGTATTGCACTTGTGTGCGTTGTGAGGCACAACGGCATAGTTCTCATATATAAGTGTTGGATACTTATGCAAGTGCGATAGGAGGTCGTGTTTCACACCGATGATACGGGAAACAGCTTCGCTCTGGATAGACCCCTCGGAATCCCATTGGTATTATGTCTATGTGTCTATGGGAGGCCGAAATCAAGGTAGGTGTGTATAGTCTTAACCTGAGACTTGCATCGCTAATACTTACGATAATCGATAAACTTTGGTTTTGGTGGTAGGGGACTTTTAACAGGTTCTGAGTACACCACTTCTGGGTTTATCAGAGAGTCGTAGAGTATTGGGTGTGATGTCAAGACGGAAG
The DNA here is from genome assembly GCA_019454045.1 of Zanthoxylum bungeanum. Lineage (NCBI taxonomy): Eukaryota > Viridiplantae > Streptophyta > Magnoliopsida > Sapindales > Rutaceae > Zanthoxylum > Zanthoxylum bungeanum. Next base: position 67,452 of record SKCR01035384.1, on the reverse strand, counting down.
TGTCACTTCAGTCATATTGGAGTTGATGTCACGTAGGATACGGTACTAGTGCTCTTGAGTGTTGCGCAACCAATCGGGATATTGTGACCAGGTCATGTATATCCGATTATAGAGACTATGTTACCAGACATCCGATATGTGTTTCGGACGGGGCAGACACTTATCCAGCCCCAGCCCTAGCACGTGATTATCCGATACTGGACCGATATGCACAATACAATTATATACTACGCTTGATACAGATCTTTGATATTCTTTAATGGATATGTCCGGAGAACTTGGTAGACTTGGTGCTTTGCTAGGAGTCGACCTTGTCTCGTAAATCGGTAGAACGTAGTACTTGGTACGTACGTGATTCGGATACTCCGACGACCGTATTTACTGTCAACTTATCCGGGGATCTCATGGGTCGCTTCCCGATAATCCACCGATGACGCACAACATGCACTCTTGAATAATCTGGGATTATATAGAAGAGAGAGAAAATTAATCTAGGATTAATTACGGAGATATTTATCTAGGATAAAATATCGTCTAAAGAGAGATAACGATTAATTTGGAATTAATCGGTAAATTAATATATTCGATATATTAAACGAAATTAGATTTCGACGCGGAATTAAAATTAGATTTTAATTCGGGCAAACGAATTAATTTAGAATTAATTCGTTAGCGATCTGAATAGTAATTTCGCTAGGCGAAATTAATTAATTCTCGTCGCGACGGAAATGCGTTAATTCGGAATTATCGATACCGAGCCCGAAAGTGTTTGCGGACACATTCGTATTTTGAAACGAATGGTATCCGCAAATCACATCGCGATATCTCATCACTTGACACGAATAGATGATGGATGTATCTAGTCACCTTTATGGGATGATACATTGTCTCTATTCTCAATGTGTGATGATGATGATTTTTGGAGGGAAATGCTTTCATCGGTTTTTGAAGAGTTTTTTTTTATCTAAAAATTCATTTTTTGGTTAATGATATACATCATTGCTTCTCTCTTTCTCACTTACGTTTTTGGAAAACAAAAATGAAAGAAAAGTTAACACATTTTTCTCTCTAATCTCTCATCTATCTCTCACGCCAAAACAGTGGCTATTCTTCACTGGTTTTGAACAAGTTTGGGCGTGAACAATAGGGAAGCAATAGTGGATTTTCATGGTGAAAATTCAAGTGCTAGCACACTTACAAGTCTTGCGAAGGTGGTAGGGAGGTTCGACTATGAGACGGGATCCATCCGACGAATCTAGAAGCTCATTTTCGCAGCTCAAAACAGAAGATGGAGGACAGTGGACTGCTGCAGTTCATGCGCCCAAACAGTGAACATATTGGCTTCAATCGACTTCAAATCGACTCAACCAACCAATGTAAGTATTCCGCTATCTTCATTGGTGTATTCATGCTTGATTTTCATGTCTTGTTTGATCTTGGGACCTAGATTAAAACCAACACCTTGGTGATTTGATGTTTTGAACATGCTAAGTTCATCTTAGAAATGATTTAGAATCATTCAAAATTGATTAGATCAATTTTGGAATAAAATGAACAAAATATTAAGTGTAAGGGCAATTCGGTAAATTCACTTAAATATGATTTATTGAATTTTATTTTCATAATTTGATTATTGGAATATTAAATAAAAATGTTTATTTAATTAATCCGAGAAAAATTTTTGAAATCGGAAAATTTGATTTTCCACCGCTTCCGCTGCCTTACTGGATTTAGCCCCTAAAACCCCTACAAAATGGTATCAGAGCGAGTCTGATTCTAGGCCCCCCTAAAATGATTAGCCTTTATTAAATCAATGTTAATAATCTTTTCTTGACTTTATACATGCTTGTTATAATCTAATTTGGTTAGATTTATGGTGTATGACACTTAGCGGAAAATCCATAATTAATAAGGTTTTAATGTAATTATGTATTTGATGCATGTTATGTGGTCCGTCTTGTCAATACGGTTTATGAATACTTCTATGGACTACATCCGAGACCGTGCCTCTGCTGTGAGGGTGTAGCCGATAAAGATTTATTTATACCGGATGTATATCAGATAATAGATAAATTCAAGCGAAAGCGGAATTCTGAACGTGCCCTAGCTGTCAGGATTACGTAAGTAACTTGAGTTTATCATTGACGAGTTAACCTTGGTACGTCTCCTTGTGGGCCTGCCTTCGCAGCAACAACGAGAAACGACCAGGACCGGAAACCCAGGAATCACTATTGAGTGATTGACAAATGAGTTGTCTGCCTGATGAATATACATAGGCGAGACCGTGCCTCTGCTGTGAACTGAAATATATTCACGGGATCCACTTTTCACTATTTATATTTAATTTAATTATTAATCTTTGTATTCTGTTTGGGGATTACAGTATTGCATGATTTAGTGGGAGGGGCATTTTTAGATTAAAAATCCATGATCTAGTTTATGCTTTTAATATTATATGAAACTGCTTAATTTCTGCTAACTGTTTTTCGTGATCTATATGATAGATTTGCGATGGCGGCACAATCCACAAATTTGTTTGCGCGTATGCTTGATGCGAACAAACTTAAAGGCGCTGATAACTTCGCTGACTGGGAATTAGATTTGAGGATTGTCCTCGATTCCGAAAAGTTGGGATATGTTCTTGAGGGTCTGTTGCCCCTTGCTGTGGGTGCGGATGCTACGGAGGAGGAACGCCAAGTTTATGAAACTTGGAAGGATGATGATTTAAGGGTTAAATCATACATCCTTAGTTCACTGTCTCCGAAACTCAAGAAACAATACTATGGTATGCTAGATTCGTATAGTATGATGACGCGATTGAGACAATCATTTGAGAACCAAGAACAAGTGATTGTTCACAAAGTCGCAATGGAACTGTTCCATGCGCGTCTGGATGAGGGGCAAGATGTTAGCCCACATGTTCTTCAGATGATCGATTTGATCGATCAATTGAAGCAACATAATCTCATCTTGAATTACATTCTCGGTAGGAGTGTCATTCTTGGTTCACTCCCAGCTTCATATCGCCAGTTCGTGATGTACTTCAACATGAACGGGACTGTCTGTACCTACCAAGAGCTGCATAGGATGTTACTCACGGTAGAAGAGGACCTTAAGAATGGAGTACCGACTCGCCCTCCGAGATCTACTTCTCTCTCTGCTTCTTCCCAGACTTGGTCAAAGGGAAAGAAGAAGAAATGGAAGAAGAAGAAGGCTTTTGGTCATCAACAACAGGCAAAGATAGCTAAGCCCAAGAGGGCTTCTGAAGACAAATGCCACCACTGCGGCAAAGTCGGGCATTGGAAAAGGAACTGTCCTGATTACATCGCCCAGCTGAGGAGATATAGAGCATCTACATCAGGTACATTTATTTTTCCAGTTATTGATATATCTTTGGCTTGTGAAGCCGTTACATCCAACTGGATTTTAGATTCTGCTTGTCCCATTCACATTTGCAATTCGTTGCATGTGCTGAAGGAAAGTAGGAGGCTGAAGCCCGAAGAGATGCAGTTGCGATTCGGGAGTGGAGACTCTTTGGATGCACTTGCAGTGGGAGTATGCGAGATCTCATTGCCGAATGAGACACTTTTGTTAAATGAATGCCATTTTGTACCAGGATGTGTAGCTAATATTATATCACTTTTTGTATTGGATACAGAAGGCTTTTGTATTAATATTAAGAACAGTTCTTTATATTTATATGATATAAATAATATCCAGATCCTTAGTTGTCCAAACCAGTATGGTCATTATACATTGCAAACTTCAAAAGATATTTTGAATACTGGAATTAATAAACGTAGTTTACCTATAATTAATTATACTGAACTTTGGCATATGCGGCTTGGTCACAGTGGCGTTAAACGCCTTACCCAATTGGTTAGGAATGGTTTGATACCAGATCTTACCATTGAATCCTATCCAACTTGTGAATCCTGTATTCAGGGTAAGATGACCAAAGCCCTATTTTCTGGTGTTGGACACAGTGCCACTAACTTACTGGTACTCGTACATTCTGATATATGTGGTCCACTAAGTCAGACTGCTCACAGTGGTTATTCGTACTTCGTTACCTTTACCGATGATCTGTCACGGTATGGTTATGTCTATTTGATGCGACATAAATTGGAAACCTTTGAAAAGTTCAAAGAGTTCCGAAATGAAGTAGAAAAATAAACTGGACAATATATTAAATGCCTTCGATCTGATCGAGGCGGTAAATATATGAGTGGTGAGTTCATGGATTATATGAAGGAGAATGGGATTCTCGCTCAATATACTCCTCCAGGTACTCCACAGCACAATGGAGTGTCAGATAGGAGAAATCAGACTTTATTGGATATGGTCCGATCAATGTTGAGTTTCACAGATTTGCCCTATTACTTATGGGGCTACTCTCTTTTAACAGTTGCATATCTTTTGAACAAGTTTTCTTCAAAAGCTGTTCCTACGATTCCGTATCAGATATGGTTCGGTAGGAGACCAAATCTTAATTATATTAAGGTTTGGGGCTGTCCTGCCTATGTCAGGGTGGCTCAGCAAGATAAGCTTTCGCCTCGATGGCTAAAGTTTAGGTTTGTCGGATATCCTTCGAATACGAGGGGATATCTGTTCTATGATACCGAGCATTGAAATGTGTTCGTAGCTCGCTTCGCGAAATTTCTAGAAGTAAAATTTTTGTCAGAAGGTGGTAATCATAGACAGGTTGAGCTTGATGAAGTCCAACCTAAAAACAATGAACCAACAGAGGAACCTGAAGTTCAAATAGATGAAGGACCTTTAACAAACACACTTCGTAGGTCGGAAAGGGTATCTAGACCTCTTGAACGCTTGTATTTGATACAAGAAAAGAGTCTGGATGTTCTCTTAGTTGAATTAGACAGATCCTTTCACCTATAGAGAATCGATGTTGGACATCGACTCCGTGAAATGGCAAAGTGCCATGAAATCCGAGATAGACTCAATGCATGAGAATCAAGTTTGGGATTGGTTCCACTTCCCGAAGGAATTGTTCCTATCGGTTGTAAATGGGTTTACAAGATGAAGCGCGGGCCTGACGGTAAGGTTGAGACTTACAAGGCCCGACTGGTAGTAAAAGGTTACACGCAGCGACCTGGCGTCGACTACGATTAAACTTTTTCGCCGGTAGCAATGCTTAAGTCTATGCGGATTTTGTTTTCTATAGCTGCGTATCATGACTACGAGATTTGGCAAATGAATGTCAAAACGGCTTTTCTAAATGGATTTCTTGATGAAGAAATCTATATGGAACAGCCGGAAGGTTTTACGTCCAGCGAAAACTCGGGCATGGTATGTAAGCTTAAGAAGTCCATTTATGGACTTAAACAAGCTTCACGAAGTTGGAATCTTCGATTCGACGAGATTATTAGATCGTCTGGTTTTCTCAAGAATTAAGAAGAATCCTGTGTGTATCAGAAGGCCAGTGGGAGCATGGTCGTATTTTTAGTCCTATATGTTGATGACATCCTAATCATTGGGAATGATTTAGGTATGTACAAAGCGTAAAAGCGTACCTCTGTAAGAATTTCTCCATGAAGGACCTGGGAGAAGCTTCCTATGTTTTAGGGATAAAACTCTATAAAGATAGACAAATGAGGCTGATTGGGTTATCCCAATCAACGTACATAGATAAGATCTTGGAACGGTATAGTTTTGGTAACTGTAAGACATCAAACATACCGTTCAGACATGGGATTCATCTTTCAAAGAAGATGTGTCCACAAACAGAAGATGAGAAAGTTATAATGTATAACCAACCTTATGCTTCGTGTTTGGGTAGCATAATGTATGCCATGTTATGTACGAGGCCTGATATCAGTTTCGCTGTTAGCGTAACTAGTCGATATCAGTCCAATCTAGGTAATGACCATTGGATGGCCATTAAACATATCCTCAAGTATCTTAAAGGTACTAAGGATAAGTTAATAATTTATGGAGGAAACGAACTGCAAGTTAACGGGTATACGGATTCTGATTTCCAATCGGATCCTGATAATAGAAAGTCTACATCTGGATTCATGTTTACCCTTAACGGAGGTGCAGTTTGTTGGAAGAGTTCCAAACAGGGATCAACAGCAGATTCCACCACTGAGGCGGAATATATTGCAGCTTCTGAAGCTGCAAAAGAGGCTGTGTGGATAAAGAACTTTATCACAGAATTGTGAGTTGTCCCAAGTATCGAGAATGCGATTCCGTTATACTGTGATAATACTGGAGCCATTGCGCAAGCAAAGGACCAGAGGGCGCATCAGAATTCGAAGCATGTGGAACGCAATTACCACATCATTCGAGAGATTGTGTCGCGAGGGGATATTGTCGTGTGCAAGATACCGAGTGAAGATAATGTAGCAGACCCGCTGACGAAGGCCATACCTCCGAAGGTGTTTGATAAACACGTGGAGTCGATGGGTATTAGATACAATCGTTATTGGCACTAGAGCAAGTGGGTGATTTTGTTGGGGTTGGTGCTCAGAGCGCCAATTCCCGGTTGTATTTCTTTTGAATACTTCTGTAAAACATTATTATTATGAATAATATATGAAGTTTCTATAATATAATGTATCTTTTTATATGGTAAAGACGTAATGGCCTTAGAAAGATTAGTCATGGTACTGTTGCAAAAGCGTCGCAACTGACATTGAGTTGTATCATGACGTTGTCATTCTCAGACAGTTCCTGGTCAAGGTTTACACTACTTGGTCAGTATAGTAAACCCGTTGAGACCGGTACATGTCGTATACTGGAGTATATGATTCCAATGGTTTCTCAATGAACCATTAGTCTTGGAGACTAGTATAGACGTGTAGGTGTTTATAGCGGATAAACACTGAACGACTCACCGAAGATTCTTAATGGATGGTACACCAACGTCAATAAGAATCTTCTCGGGTTAAGTAGCACTTGTGATTCTTAGACTTGAGATGCCATTGTAGGCACATGAGACATCTTCTACACTTAGATGGCAGTCACGTCACCGATCTATTTAGATCAGACCATGCCTGTTCGTTGGGTGTAGATAAATCCTCAGGGTGTCCTATGTGTATCAAGATAGGATCCGTCAGTTCTGTGTACCAGAGCATAGGTAGTCCATATGATTAGCAATCAGATAAAACCATGGGCCCGTGGTAAAGTTTAGAAGCTAGTTCTAAACATTCTTTTAGAGATTGCTAATAGAATAGTCGACTGGATAATCCCCATAGAGATTTGACGTTTACATCTATATCTCTGGGATTTATCCGGATACCTGTGATGGAGGATTTATACATTTGCCATGACCTCGACCTGTATGATTCAGCGAGATTATCCGTGATCGTCATAATTTATGAGTGGATAAATTATGGACACGAAATAGGATTTCGTGACGGATATACCTGAATCTAGAGAGTCTCAATAATGAAACATACTCGTAGAGCACTTGAGCAATATTTATAAATAATATTGATTATTTATAAAGTCGTTTAAAGGTTAAACGCAAGATACATACTAAAGGGACCCGATAGTCATTTACTTAATTATTGTGTATTTACATTTAATACTTGATTAATTTAAATACACATTAATTAATAGTCAAATTGAGATATTTGACTTATATCCTATATGAATATATGTATTTGATATTTAATGTAAATATAATACATATATTTAATATATTTGTATTTAATTAATTAATTAATTATTTAATTGTTAAATGATTAAATTAATTAAAATATAAATATCTTAACTTTGGATATTTGATTTAAAATGATTAAGTTGCCTTTATTGACTTAATATAAATATCAATAAAGTGTTTTAGATATTTATGTCAAGTTGATTAAATGAAATTGCAAATGAAATTGAAATTAATATTTTTGTAGTAGCCTTTACCATTTTCGGCCAAGGGCTTTTCCAAACAAGTATATATTGTTTTTCATTTCATTTAATTTCTAACCTAATACGCTTTTCACACAAAAACTCCATTAAAGAAAGGAAAAGAAGCTAGAGTGAAAAAAAGAAAAACAAAGGAAAAAGCTTGGTTTTAGTAAGTATTCTCAACTTACTATTAGAAAGGAAATTGTTCCTAAGGATCTAGGCTACATCTTGTGATGTTATTATGTTAATTTTCTTTATTCTTTGTGTTTTTGATGATGGAAGTTCTGTTAAAAGTGTTGAGCATGTATGATGAAGGAAGCTTACGACTATTGTAGTTATAAGCATTCTTTTATGGTTTTGGAAACCTTGTTGCTAATCTAGAGTTTTTGACCCACTCTTAGATGACCTAGATTTGATCTTGAGTTGTTTCATTGTGTTGAGACTTTGATTGGATGGAAGAATGATGATTAAAGTAATTGATTTAAACTATTTGGTCTAATTTGTCCAATTTGAAGAAATTGAAAAATTAGGGTTCATGACCACTTTCAAATTTGGGGCTTTTCATTTATGTTGTGTATAAGGATGTGTATAAGATGCATATAAAGTTTCATGTTGATTGGATTACATATTGATGTGTTTTGAATCATGAAATCACAAAATGCACACCCCCCCTTTTTTGGAGCTCTCGGCCAAATGGCCAATTTTGGGTTCTTTGTGTTGCCTTTGTGTTTTGATGTTTTGAAAATTCTAAGTTCATCTTAGAAATGATTTAGAATCATTCAAAATTGATTTGATCAATTTCGGATTAAAATGAACAAAATACCAAATGTAAGGGCAATTCGGTAAATTCACTTAAATATGATTTATTGAATTTTATTTTCATAATTTGGTTATTGGAATATTAAATAATATGTTTATTTAATTAATTCGAGAAAAGTTTTGAAATCGGAAAATTTGATTTTCCACCGCTTCCGCTGCGTTACCGGATTTAGCCCATAAAACCCCTACAGAACAATCCTCCCCCAAGCAGTGAATTTGTTTTGTTTTGTTGGGAACCAAAAGCAAACTTAGCAGATAAATTGAAAAACAAACAGATCAGACAAAGGGTTTAACTTGGTTCGACGGAATGGATCCGACCTACGTCCACGAGCACAAAAGAAAACTATCTTTATTACCACATCGGGTCTGACCGACCTCTCTATTTTTCTCTCTTACTTCAAACTTTTCTTCTCTCAATTATAAATATCAGAATGTTCAGAATCAAATTGACCAACCCCTCACAATGAATTATCAACCCCTTTATATATTAGATCCAACTACACTGTTATACCAATCTTATGACGTCAGCCACGTGAACCTGCTATCGCCACGTAGGCTCTCTTCCCCAACCACTCTACCAACCGTAGCCTTGCCACCTGACACCCATACTCTCTGCCATCTGAACCTCATTAAATTGCCCATTCTTGGTAACCGTCACACGTTTTACCACCTCCCATGTGGTAGCGTAAGCTAGAAGATAAGCCGGTGACCTACTCCCGTCACATCAAACCTTTTAGGAAGTGCAAGTCCCCAGGCATGGCTTACGTCACCGGATCAGGCAATTGAAACAACTATCAGTCTGCCGTGTTGATCTACCAGGTCGGGTCGGTCCAAAGGACTTCACTCAATTTCTTTGAACATCGATACACTTCAGTCGAGAATCAAATACGAATCAATCATGATCTTCTCACTGGACCAGACAACTCTGCTTCTTGGGCCTCTTAATCTCGGAAATGGAAATCCCTTCTATACCCTTCTTAATATGTAAGGATCCTCAGACCCAAAAATCACTATCATCAAATATATATTTTTTGGATAAAGTAAGTATAATAACCAAAAGAAAACTATACAAGAGCAAAGGGGCATACCCCAGGAAACTACAGAGGACAGGCCCTCCTACGAGAAAAGCCGAAAGGCTACAAACAAAATAAGATCAAAAGAAGATGTCATCGGGAAAATGCCATTTTCTATTCAAAAATAATTATAAAAGAAAGTTTAAAAGAAACCTTAAAAATCTTTGACGATTGCTCCAAGCCTTCAGTATGTTCCAGTGCCCTTTTTCCTTTCAAAATTCGATTAAGAAAACCCTAAACTAAGTCTTATTTAATAGGGAACTTTCATGTTTAAACAAAAAAGGAAACATGGAATGGTACTAGTGGAAGGAAAAATTGATTTTGGTGATGTTTGTCACCGAATCGTTGGGCTTCTGTCGTCATTTTTTTAATAGCCATCACTCCACTCTCTAAAACTGTAAAACAAGAGAGAAAACGAATCAAAATACTCGAGCACACGAACATTTCACAAGCATTGATTAGGATGCATAAATAAAATATTCTCATTATCAACAAATATTTGACAGTTGAAACTTTTGTAGAATAATTCTTTAATATCTTTCCGAGAAGATGTCATAATTTGCATCTGCAAAGTTTCTCAAATTCATAAGACTTAACTATATATTCCATGTACTAATTAATTTTTCTACATCATTCTTATAATGAGAGTAAAATTTCTCTCCTAATTTAAAAACAAATCTTTTTTATTTTTAGTAAAATTTTAAATTAAGCTTTAAACTATATCATGACAGTCACAACAGATTTCTAATTTATTATCTTTATAATTGTGTAATAAATAATATTTGAAATAAATAAATACCGTCTCTACCACCATGCTTCATGAGTTTCACATGTCTAACAATTCCATCATCAAATCTCATGAAAATTATGCTTCTGCTATCACTTAGTGTGATTGAACTTTTGAACTGGGCATGCCTTTTATTTATGTTTTATGATTATTTACATTTTATTAATAAATTTATGATAAAATAGCCATGAATTTTTATTCATATTTTAGGATTATTTATATTTTACTATTAACGAGTATAAGGTCCGAACTTTGTGTGAGTTGAGATGTAATATCCCCCTCTCGGAGATGCTACTGGCAAGCGACAGGTTGCCCTATCACCCTCTGCTTCTAACTAACTGATTGACTAACTGAACTCTAGTGCTTTTCTAGTTATTTGACAATCACAATTCACACACTTACACTGGAGGGCTACATGCCCAACTTAAATTAATTAAACAATTTTTTTCTTTACAATTCTGAACTTACTATGCTAAACTCAGGTAACTTCGACTCTGACAACCTTAAGTAAAGACTCTCATGCAACTTATACATGACTTGTACTTTAACTCTTACAACATTGACTGAACCATATACCTCAGACCTGACAGATGAGTGGACCAATAACCCTAGTGACTGCCATCAGTATCCATCCTTTCGAGCTCGTCCTCTGAATAGACTTGGAAAACAGAAAACACTAGGGGGAGGGGGTTATATCATTCGAACAACCTAGTGAGTGGATAGGTTAAAACATGAATTAAAAAGCTTTATGAAAAATTGATTTTTCTGAGATTGAAATCACCTCACTTTTCAAGAAAAACTAATCTTCTCAAAAAACTCTTTTTGTTTAAAAACAAATCTCTTTTTGCAAAACGTTTTTAGAAACTTCTTTCTTTCTGTAAAACTTTGAGATCTCTCATAAAAATAATTCTTTCTAAAAATCTTTTATAAAACTGTTTTTTATGAAAATCTCATTTGGAAACAATTGACGTATGGTGGCGTTATGTATCACAGTCCCCCCACATGCCTAACTAGTGTCTTGTGGCATTACGTATTGGGGCGTTACGTATCTCCATCCCCCAAGTCACTAAACTTGAGACATGAGCGCTAATCAATGTTGTCATCATGACCTTAAAACTAGGATCTACGGGCGTCCTGCAGTACCGTCCTCCCAGTCCTGAAACTACATGTGCACATGTCTGATGTATCAGTCAATTTCATTATCCGTCAATTCCAAAAGTCTTTGAGATTAGGTTTTTCCCCCAATCTATAAAAAATTCATAAAAGAAATTATCTCAAAATATAAAAAACATGATAATATTTTTAACTCATCAAAGTAGTTCGGTAACTTTGTCTCATCTCAAGTATAACTTGAATATAAATAAATTCATATAACAATATAAAATCAATAAAATATTATGAAAATAAAATATCCACTCACTGATTTTGAAATAGATTGGCACTACTTCACGGTGTCGAAGAAAGTCACAGTTTCAGCCGGTATTCTATAATCAGTCAACTTTATTAGATTATAACATATAAGATATGCTTCTGATCAGTAAATGAAATATGCAATGCATGACTACTTGGCTTCGTTGAGTTTCTAACTTATAAGCGCGGTCTATGAATTTTTTATGTGCTAAGATTTGGAGTTACAGAAGTGCGGGAGCGGAAATTTAGATTCCAGTAGTCGCTAAGAATTCACTACTCAATTCTTATATTTGAAAATTCACTGTAACTAATTGGGATTTAATCTAGGTCTGAAATTTTAATAGTATAGACATTATTGTGTCTCGTTTATGTTGGTATTTACGGATCTCAATTCTGATTTCAGAAACACAAGTTATAAACCAAAGTTCCGGAGCTGTTCAGAAAACAAAATTGGGTGCAGAGGCAACAGGTCACTCAACTTCAAAAATTCGGTTCGACCTCATCTTAAGTCTACAAATTCTGAGTTTTGGATATGTTACTCATTTATGACTCTAGTTTATCTAGTAGTTTATGGATTTCAGTTAAGATCTACCAAAATCAAGATATGGTCGAATCTCTTCACCTTATTCACCATAATAGAACCAGTTCTTTCATTGTAGATCAGCCATATTTGAAAATTAGCCACAATTTCATCTTTCATTGGAAAATTTTGGTTCTTAGATATGTTGTACCTTAATGTGTTTCGTTTACTTATAAATTTACGGTTCATCAATCAGACATAAAAAATTCAAGTTATAGCCGACAAAATACATACTGTCTATATTTCACAACAATTACACCCACTACCTAAGTTACGAATTTCGTCACCTTACTAAATTTGTTTACTTCGGTTATTACCACCAGATTCTTCACCATGCAAAATCTAAATTATCATGCACATAAATGGATTAATTTTTTACTCTTATCTAGGCTTGGCATTTCGTCAAACACATAGCGTGCATATTGAGTAACAATTAAAGGCATTACAAGTATAGCCAACTCCCTATTGCTGTCGAGATTAGACACTATAACCAAGACATTTATTTCATCACCCAGTATCATTACTAACACCATTAGAAGTATTATACATTCATAGAGTAACAATTATCAAAATCAAAGGCTAATATATATTCTTATTCTTACTTTTTCATTATTGATTTCTTTGCTTAAATAGTTGCTTTAGAGCTTGAATACACATTCTTGCTTGAGTTGATCTTTATCCTTACATCTCCCCGATTTTGGACCTTTTTTTGGAAAATTTTATTTTTTCCCTCTCCCTTATGCTCACGACTCCATGGCCAAAATGAATGGCTTGAGAAGCTTTTAGTTTTTCCTTCAAATATTTGTTATTCCTTAGAAAAATATAAGGACCTCAAGGATACGCTTTTTCATTGGCTGAAAATTTGAGGGATATTGGGCTTGTTTGGCTTTGTTAATTAGTTGAGTGATTTTGATGCTAAATTTGGCTTTAGTCAAATATTTGATTATTTTTTTTCTTTATATGAGGAATTATGGAGCTTTATGTAATAAGTCCATGAGCCCTCACAAGTCCAATTCATCTCTGAATCTATCTCTAAAGTATTTATACTTCGAAAATTTTTGTATTCAAGTTGTCGTTATTCTGGTTGAGTCATTAAATGAATTTCTAGCTATTATAATTCCCCCCCACTTAAAATGATTCGTCCTCGAATCGTATTGAATCTGGAGTTTTCTCTTGGATAAGCAACCAATTAGAGACCAACCCTTCAATAATCTATCAGATCCTTAAATTATCTCGAACGTTCGTGATGCTGTCATATTCCTAAAATTGAGTAGCCTATAAAAATGCAATTATTAATCCTTGGGTCTTGACTTGTTACCATGCTCTAAATTTCTGAGAAATATATATAACGTATCCTTTGCTCCTTAAATTAAAGTTACTTCGATTAGTTCCATATATAATGAATCTCACCATGAAGTCTTGTTTTAGCTAGGGTAACTTAATCTGCACCGCTTCCTTTCCAATCCCTGTAAACTTTCTCAATGATATAATAAATACATAATTAGGTTCGCCTTTTACTAAACTGTTTATTTCTCAATCTGTAGCTTCTCATAACATTTACCATCTAGAGCCTTCCTTGTTATAACCTATGTATGTTCCTACTAGCTAGGTGTTGTCCCACATTTCCTTCCTTTTATTATCCTTCTTTCATTTCCTCTACTATTAATCAAGTTTTAATGACCTTCATTTCCCTGTCTTTTGTGCACACCACGAAGTTCTTCACTTCTTGGTGCAATGTAGGGTCTTTAATAATCACTTTAGTAAATAATATTGTATGCGTTCAGTTAATTACCAAGGTTTATCTTCTAATTCTTGAATATATTATGCAAACTTGGGTATTAAAATAGTATCCATCAGTCGCATCCTACTATAAATAACCTCTAACTTATCTTACCTTGTTCTTGGTTTCTGGTACCACGATACTCCCACTTGTAAGAGTTAGCTTATTTTCTTTCTTTATGATTAATAACTTCTAATATTCCACCTACAATATCATCATCAATCAACTCACTCATATTCAATCGTTGCATTCTTCACACTATATCTTAACCTTATAGATTTACGTATTTCTTTTTTTTGAAATCATGTGCCCACCATTTTTTTACTGATGACACTTAAAACCTACCCTTAAAGCTCATTTATTATAAGAATTTCATAAGGTATTAATGGCAGTTATGCTTATATACGATCATAAGAAGGCTTAACTATACTGTTATTCTTATTCATGTAAACTATATGCATCTTTCTTCTTAGTTCCCAGAGATCTCTCTGCTAAAATCTATTCTAGCCTCGTCCATCTTCCATCCAAGAACATCTACCTTTGAAGCCTCTATGTCGGTGTTTAATATTTTTTATCACTTGTCAATGAATAAGACACTTCATTACTTCTTATGCGGTAACTTCATTCGGGTGTACTATTTCATGTTCACTCTAAGGTTATGATTTATTATTATCATGAATTTAGCTGCGAGGGAAATACGGTATCTGGAAAAACTTGTTAACTGTATTTTAAGTGAAATCTTACTCCTTTGGTCATTGGTAAACTATCGTAACGTCTACGGTTACCTGTCTGGCTTATAACCTAAAGTACCTGAGCTCTAAAGTATCCATGGTTCTTTTATTGTTTTATCATGATTCCTTGTCCGGTAAAACATCTGGGTACCTAGTCGCCTTGGTTCTTATTAATGTTAAGCTGCAAGTAAATTATTTAGAGTCATGTTTTGTCTTGTTCCTACCTGGGTGCATCACATGAGGAAGCATGTGGGTTTTACTAACTATTTTTCCTTCAGGCCCGTAACCGATAAATTTCAACCCTATTTTGACATATGGGAAGCTCACTGTCATACTTCTATAGTCCTTCTCCTATTGCACTTCTTCTTATTTTCCTAAATGGAAAAAGTATGCTACTCTAATGTCATTAGTTATGTCTAACGTTGTAGGCTAGATTCGTACAAAAGCATGTAGTATTACTGAACTTGAAACTGAAACTTACTGCTCATGTACTTTTGTCACTATTTCACTAGTATTCTCTTATCTGTTGTATCTCCTCGGTAATTCCACTTCCGCCTTATTTCCTAGAGCCTCTCTCTTTTTCTTATACTTTATAGTGTATCCGAGGCCCCTGTGATTCATATGCATCAAATGCCTTATCCTAAAGGAAATGCCATCGTTCTTTGGGATAAAATGACTCCGGTCGTGCCTTAAAGGTGTTACACTACATCTGGAGTCTACTTTTTCCTGAGAACATCATCAAGACGGTGTTGTGGTCCATCGCTACTGGGGCTATCTAAATAGGATTGAGAAGGGGTCGAGTAATCAAAGTCTATTCCAGATTATCACGCAAGAGTACTAATGATAAATGGTCCTTTAAATGTAACATCTAGCCTCTCTTCTAGTTTGGCTCTTTATCGTTACCAACACTATCCTTTATTGGGAATTCTCTAAAACATGACCTACTCCAAGTCTTATTGTACTCTCTCTTGGTTACTCTTCTTAGTTTCCTTTTTGGGTCGATGAAAAAATCTCGTAAAACGTACATTTTATTTTTTTGAATGTCATATGCTCTACCTTCTTCAGGTACTCAATTTCCATGAGTCCTTACTTCTTAGATAACTTTAGGTTTGGTAACAAACTAAGATAACTTTGCTAAATTTGGCTAAACTTAAGATACATCTGAAACGTTTCCAATCTTAAGGAAATGTAAGCTTACATTTCTCATCTAGATTCTCATATATTCAACTTATTTGGCTAGGGTGTTGTCAAGCATTGTATATGTTCTGCCGGGTTACTAACTATACTAATTTGGGGCTATAGTGAATTCTGAATCCGGGAGACCGATATGCACCTCTTGTAGAGATCTGGGAAAATTGATTCTGCTACTACTTGTCGAGGCTCTGCGATAATTTGGGTGAGTGTCTAAATATTTAGTGGGGTTCGTACTGTAGTAGAGGAAATTTGTCGTATGTACTATTGAGGGTCATATGGGTGTTGCTATGGCTTGGGGTTACATAACTCTATCAACTATTTAGTGGTTTCTTCTTGTGTTGTAATATTCGAGCTGCGTTATCTACGTCGTGACCTATATTGGACTTCCTTGCCATTTCTTGAGTTTTCAACGTTTCTCATTTACTGGATCTATTTCTAGGGGTTATACAGGTTACTACTATAGTTGGTTTATCCTGTGGAATTCTGTTAGTAATGCAAGCTTCAGACGAGCTAATCTACGTCATGTGCTACACTAGGCTCTCTTACTGATTTCTACAGTTTCGATGGATCTCTATATGGTAGACTTATCACTTAAGGTTTTCTATTTCTATTTATTGGTATGATACGGTAGTTACTGGGTCTTCTTACAAATACCTTTATCTATTCTGGTCAATAAAGGAGAAGTAGGGTCTAAATGTCGAATGTTGTCCAATACCTTTGTATTGGTGTCCTTTAGAATAGGTATGAGATGGACCCTACTAGGATGTTTTCGTTATACAGTACCTCTACAGGATCGGGCAATAGTCAAGTTACGTTTTCATCCACTTTGGAATCCTTCTCTGATTCCCATCCTTGTTGGAATGGAAACATTTTCCTTTGGGCTTGACATACTTGGAGCTTCTCTTGTTCTTCTTCATGGACTTTGCCTTAGATTCCTAATGTATTTCTTCTTATTCTCTACAAATTTAGAAGATTCGATAATATTTTCATCTCCACTGGGCTTACAAGGATCCACATGTTGGACAATTATGACCCATAGTGTCACTATTTGTAAAAGACATTGTGGTTTTTATACAAATTAACTATGTGACAATGGGAATTGCATTTTATCATTTTGTAATTTGATTACTTAAATATATAAATGATAACAGTCCTTATGATTAGTTCCGGATTATAAGATATGAGACAATATCAATCCATAAATGTTTAATCATTAAATATCTTTAGTCGTAGTATTATCGAGACTGGACATCGATAATGCAGAATAGACTAGTATTGCACTTGTGCGTGTTATGGAAGCGTAACAACATAGTTCTCATATATTTAAGTATTGGATACTTATGCAAGTCTGATAGGAGGTTGTGTTTACCGATGGTACGGAAACAGCTTCGCTCTACATAGACCCCTCAGAATCCCATTGGTAGTATGACTATGTGTCTATGGGAATCCGAATTAGGGTAGATGTATTTGGTCTTAACCTGAGACTTGCATCGCTAGTACTTGCGACAATCAATACGCTTTGGTTTTGGTCGTCCGGGACTTTAATAGGTTCCCTGTACGCCTCTTCTGGGTTTATTGAGAATCGTAGTGTATTGGGTGTGATGTCAAGACGGAAGTATCACTTCAGTCATATGAAGATGATGATCATGCACAGATACAGAACTGGTACTCTAATAGGTTGCAACCATCGAGATAATATGACAATGTCATGATTATCCGATTAAAGAGACTAGTTGCTTGTGATATGATATATTCTTTGTACGGGGCATACAATAATTCCAGTCTCTGGCCTTTCATGTGACATCCAATACTAGATCGTAATAAGTAATACTACGTATACTAGGCCTGACATAGATTATATATTCCTTTAAGAATATTTATGGAGAATTGGGTAGGCACGGTGCTTTGCTAAAAGCCAACCATGTCTCGGTAAAAACGTAGGACGAGGTACTCACGTGTTCGGATAGTCCGCCGACCGGATTTACTGCCAACATATCCAGGGATCTCATGGTTCGATTCCCAAAGATTCACCGATGACGTATGATTCGAACATAATTAATCTGGGATTAATTACATAGAGATTTTATCTAGGATAAAATACTATTTGAATAGAGAGAATGATTAATTTGGAATTAATCGATAAAATAATATATTCGATATATTAAATGAAATTAGATTTCATAACAGAATTAAAATTAGATTTTAATTTGGGCAAACGAATTAATTTAGAATTAATTCGCGAACGAAGTGAATAGTAATTTTGCAAGGCATAATTATTTAATTAAATTGTATTTAATTACGTCGCAACGGAAAATTCGTTAATTCGGAATTAGCAAACCCGAGCCCGAGATGTGTTGCGGGCCCACTCAGATTTTGAATCAAGTAGGGCCCACATGTCACATCACAAGTCAAATCACAAGTCACATTTATTCACTTTTGGGTGATGGAAGTTAGTGAACACTTTTGAGTTTACTTGTAAAACACACAAGTTAAAAGGTGATGGGATTATTACCAAACCTATGGTATATCTTTTATTTTAGTTTTGGAAATTAAAATACAAGACTTCACTTCATCTCTCTATCTCTCTTATTCTCTCCCTCTCACAGCAATTGAAGAATTTTTCTTTCCAAAATTTTTCCCTCATTGGCCGAGAGTTACAAGGTAGAAACAAGGTGATTTTGTTGCAAAATCTCCATTGCTAGCACATCAAAGAATCATACAAGGTGATAGGGAAACTTTTCCCATTGAGCTTGGAATCAATCTTAAAGCTTGGAGCTTGGAGATCAACTTCAAAGAGGAGATATTGGAGGACTTCTCAAAGGCAAATTTTTGTTTACAACTCATCCTACAACTGTTCTTTGTAAGTATGTTTCCGCCATTCTTACTTCTTGTATTCACATATTTTATGCTTGGATTGATCTTGGGAATGCCTTAGAAACCCAACAATGGTATCAGAGCCTATTTGAGCATGAAATTTGATTAGGGTTTATATACTAAAATTTGGGTAAATTTGAGCATGAAATTTGATTAGGGTTTATATACTAAAATTTGGGTAAATTTGATTTGAGCATGATTTGCTCAAATTGTTTTTTTGAGTATGCTTGTATATGGATAACTTAGAGTTATATATGATCAATTTGATGAAAATTTTATTGGATTAATTTTCCCTAATTTTGTTGGCTTGGCCGAATGTATTGGTGCCCTAAGGTCATGGTGAATTTTTGTTTTAAGACCATTGTATGTGTTTAAAAACTTGGGATATATTGATATATGATTTAATTGGATTAAAATCGAAATCGGATATAAAATCATTACAATTGTCGTGACCAACAAAGCATGAAAATGAGTTGATTTTGATTCAATAATGTTGGACATGTGTTGAAAATATTAATGCATTATTAATTGATTAAATTAGTATTTTGTAAATATAAATTTAGATATTTAATTAGTGCAATACACTTTAATTAATTAAATTTTGAAATTTGTAAAATTAGAATTTAATTAATTGGGCTAAAAATGTTGTATTTGGGCCTGATGGGCTTCGTTGGCCTAAGTTGGTTTAGGACAATTGGATTGAACCCAAATTGGGCCTAAACCATTCCATTAAGTCCAAATATAACAAATGGGCCTTTAAATATTTAATCGGGCCTAATGGGCCAAAATTGATTTCTTGGCAAATATGGTGATTCCTTAATTGGGCCTTGGTATTTGGGTTTGACCCATATTGACCAAAGCTCATGCCTTAAGAAATTAATTGAAAGCCCATTGGACTTTAATTAAATTGACATTGGATGTTGGCACTGGTTTGTTGGCCAAAGTCAAGACATTTGTCCATCGCGGATGTGTTTGAATCATGAAGGCTTTGTTCAATATCGTATGTCTTGTCCAAGTTGTGATTTGTTGGCCAAAGTCAAGATCACTTCTTGTCCATCGACAACGATTACGAAGCTTTCCAAAGTCAATGGGTTCCGCTTAACTGGAATTATTAAGCTTGTTGTGCCAAAGCCAAGGCTTAGTTGATTCAGTGGAAAAGGTTAGGAAAATATATTGGATATATTGGCATATATATTGTATATATGTTTTGGACTTGGAGGTCCACCTACCGGATCTAGGAATTGGATGAGATCCAATTGATCTTAGAGATCTACCTAGTTAAATATCATACAGCTTGTTGGCCAAAGTCAAGGTTGTGTGTTATTTAACGGGATCCTAGCCCACTAGGAAACTAGGTTTCCCGATTACTCAATAGAGGGTTAGAGGCTCGTCGAAAAATAGTGGGAGGCCAGTATTGAATTTGCAATTTCGTTCAAATACTTGGCTTTACGCACTTTCAAAATTATTTCGTCAATTATTTTATTAGTTGGACTAATATTTTATTATTTTTTCTTGTAACAGTTAGATTTTACCCATACATCGTTAATTGAATAGTTTGACTATTGCAATTAAGATGACATGAAAGTTAAGTATTAGAGATATTATCATCGGAGACAATGTCTTTAATGACACAAACTTTCAATATTACGACATGAATCTCAGGATTGTCCTGGCATCTGAGAAGTTGCTCTACACTATAGAAAGACCTCTTGGGCCTAAGCCTAGATCTGATCAGATAGTTGAGCTAGAGCTTTGGAAGACTCATAGTGATGACAACTTCACTGCTCAATCTATAATTCTTACTACTATGACTCAACAATTCCGTCGTCAAAACAAGGGATTGGATCCCTATAATATGATGGCGAAGTTGCATGATCTTCATCGATCTAATCTTAGATCGCAGAGATATGAGTTACAGAATAAGCTCTTTCGTGCTCTCATGTCAGAGGGTACATCTGTTGAGCACCATGTGTCACAGATGATTGCTGACATTGAGCAGTTGGGACAGATGGGCATTGTCTTCGAGGCCGAGACTTCAATAGATTTGATCTTACAGTCTCTCCCCGACACTTGGAGTGGGTTCATCATGAACTACAATATGATGAACCAAGACCAAACTCTTGGAGAGTTGATGTCCACACTGCGTGAAGCAGAAAAAGAGCTCATAAAGGGCAAGAAGCGCGAGGAGCTCTTCGCTTCAACATCTCAGACTCCGAGGGCTTAGCCCAAAGCGACTGGAGGTTTAAAGAAGAAGAAGAAGAAGAAAGGCAATGCCAAATCGTCAAAACCTTCTGGGAAGGGTAAGAACAAATCCCAAGATGTATGTCTACAGTGCGGGAAGCAGGGTCACTGGAAGCGTGACTGCCGCGAGTACAAGGCACACATGAAGGAAATCAAAGCGGGCAAGGCACCGGCTTCAGGTATGTTTGTTATAGAAATAAACATGCCTACTACTAGTTTTAAAAATTGGATTTTTGATTCTGGTTGTGGTACTCATATATGTACTGATGTGTAGGATCTGCAGATTAGCAGGAGACTGGCCTCATGAGAGATTGACCTCCGCGTTGGAAATGAGACACGAGTCACCGTTTTGGCCGTTGGCACTTTTGTTTTGGAAATGCCCTCGGGGCATGTACTTAAAATTACAGACTGTTATTATGTACCTAGTTTGACTAGGAATATTATTTCTGTATCTATGTTAGCCCAATGTGGGTATACTTTTGAATTTAGAAAAACCGGGTGTTTTATGTATAAAAATGATATGGAAATTTGCACTGCTGATGTAAATAATGGTCTTTATATTTTGAATATAAATCAATCTCAAACATATAATGTAACAAACAAAAGGCTTAAATTAAGTAACAAAGATGAAACTTATATGTGGCATTGTCGTCTGAGAAACATTAACAAGACTCACATATCCACACTTTCGAAGAGTGGGTACTTGGACGGATTTGATCCAAATTCATATGACGTCTACGAATCTTGTTTATTAGGCAAAATGCCTAAATCACCTTTTAGCGTTAAAGGTGCACGTGCCACCGAACTGTTAGCCCTTGTTCATAGTGACCTATGTGGGCCCATGTCTAGCCAGGCTAGAGGTGGATATGAATACTTCGTAACCTTTACGGAGGATGCACCGCGTTATGGTTATGTGTATCTTATGAGACACAAGTCGGAAACCTTTGAGAAATTCAAATAGTTTCGACACGAAGTAGAAAAATAGACCGGGAAAATTATTAAGACATTACGGTCAGACCGTGGTGGCGAATACTTAAGCAATGAGTTTCTTGATTACTTGAAAGAATATGGTATTCTTTCACAGTGGACTCCTCTAGGAACACCGCAATTAAACAGTGTGTCCGAACGGAGAAACCGAACTTTGTTAGACATGGTAAGGTCTATGATGAGTCGCACAAAGCTACCTATTTCCTTCTGGGGATATGCATTGAACAGTGCAATACTTATTTTGAATAAGGTTCCGTCAAAGTCTGTTCAACAGACTCTATACGAGATATGGACTGGAAAGAAACCAGGTTTCTTATTCCTGAAGATTTGGGGATGCTGGGCATACGTCAAACATTTGGAAGGTACCAAACTAGAACCCAAATCAGATAAATGCCTATTTGTAGGATATCCTAGGGAAACCAAAGGATATTACTTCTATCACCCACAAGAGAACAAATATTTGTTGCTCTACATGCGGTTTTCCTTGAGAATGAATTCCTAAATGCAGTGGTTAGTGGGAGGAAAGCAAAACTCGATGAAAATCTGAGTGATATTGTTCCTAGCATAGAATCCTTAACGGAACATGAACAGTTCATCAGGGATGAAACTGTACCACAATCTTCGAATACACAAGAACCGCGTAAGTCAGAGAGAGTTAGAAAACAACCTGAGAGGTATGGGTTTCTGATCTCACCTCATGTGGATATTTATCTAATTGAGGAAGACAAACCAGCTACGTATGAGGAAGCGATACAAGGTATCAACTCCGCTTTATGGCAAGAAGCCATGAACTCCGAAATGGATTCCATGTACACCAACCAAGTTTGGACACTGGTTGATGCACCAGAAGGCGTAAAGCCTATTGGTTGCAAATGGGTCTTCAAGAGGATGACCGACATGGATGGCAACATACAAACGTATAAAGCTAGACTTGTAGCGAAAAGGATATTGTCAACGACATGGTCGATTACAACGAAACTTTTTCACCCGTTTCCATGATTAAATCCATTCAGATTATGCTTGCTATTACTGCATATTTCGATTACGAGATATGGCAGATGGACGTCAAAACCACTTTCCTTAACGGAAACCTTTTGGAGGATGTTTATATGTAACAGCCTGATGGTTTTGTCATACCTAGACTTGCAAACAAGGTTTGTAAGTTAAATCGATCCATTTATGGATTGAAGCAATCATCGCTTTCTTGGAACCAACATTTTGATGAAATCATAAAAGAATATGATTTCGTTCAAAACGAGGATGATCCTTGTGTATATAAGAAGGTTAGTGGGAGCGCACTGACATTCATTGTCCTTTACGTTGATGATGTATTGCTTATTGGCAATGACATTCCCATGTTAACATCGGTGAAAGCTTGGCTTTCATTAAAATTCTCCATGAAGGATCTGGGAGAAGCAGCCTTTATTCTGGGAATAAAGAGCTACCGGGATAGATCTAGAAAGCTGCTTGGACTCTCACAGAGTACGTACATTGACAAAGTGTCGAAGAGATTCAACATGGATCAGTCCAAGAGGGGATTGTTGCCAGTGTCACATGGCGTCACTCTATCTAAGGACATGTGTCCTAAAACTTAAGATGAGAGAGACAACATGAGTCTGATACCGTTCGCCTCGGCAGTCGGATCGATCATGTATGCCATGATATGTACGCGACCTGATGTCTCGTATGCTTTGAGCATGTGTAGTCGATATCGGGCCGATCCAGGTGATGGTCACTGGATGGCGATTAAGAATATCCTTAAGTATCTTAGACGAACTAAGGATGCAATCTTAATCTATGGAGCTGGAGAACTTGAGGTAACTGGGTATACCGATGCAAGTTTCCAAACCGATAAAGATGACTGTAAGTCGCAATCTGGGTACATATTTTGTTTGAATAACGTAGCAGTAAGCTGGAAATCTTCCAAGCAAGAGACTGTTGCCGATTCAACAACAGAAGCGGAGTATATTACTGCAGTTGAAGCAGCAAAAGAGGTAGTTTGGATCCGTAAATTCCTAATTGGATTAGTAGTAGTTCCGTTGGCAGCTGAGCCTGTTCCATTGTATTGTGACAATAACGGGGCTATAGCGCAGGCTAAGGAACCAAGGTCTCATCAACGATCCAGGCATTTTATTCGACGTTTCAATCTGATTTGTGAGATCATACATCGTGGCGATGTGAATATCGAGAAGGTCGCATCAAATGACAACATTGCAGATTCGCTGACGAAAGCTATTCCTCAGCAAAAGTTTGAGCGACATGTACATAGTTTATGTGTTAGATGCTTGAGTGACTGGCTATAGGCCAAGTGGGAGGTTGTTGGACAATTATGACCCATAGCGTCACTATTTGTAAAAGACATTGTGGTTTTTGTACAAATTAATTATGTGACAATTGAAATTACATTTTATCATTTTGTAATTTGATTACTTAAATATATAAATGATAAAAGTCATTATGATTAGTTCCGGATTATAAGATATGAGATAATATCAATCCATAAAGGTTTAATCAGTAAATATCCCTAGTCGTAGTATTATCGAGACTGGACATCGATAATACAGACTAGACTAGTATTTCACTTGTGCGTGTTATGGAAGCGTAACAGCATAGGTCTCATATATTTAAGAATTGGACACTTATGCAAGTGTGATAGGAGGTTGTGGTTACCGATGGTATGGAAACAGCTTGCTCTGGATAGACCCCTCAGAATCCCATTGGTAGTATGACTATGTGTCTATGGGAATCCGAATCAGGGTAGATATATTTGGTCTTAACCTGAGACTTGCATCTCTAGTACTTGCGACAATCAATACGCTTTGGTTTTGATCGTCCGGGACTTTAACAGGTTCCGTGTATGCCTCTTCTGGGTTTATTGAGAATCATAGTGTATTGGGTGTGATGTCAAGACGGAAGTATCACTTCAGTCATATGGAGATGATGATCACGCAGGGATACATAACTGGTACTGACATGATCTAGGGGACAACATTCAAACCTAAATAACTTGATTGAAATAGATGAGAATGATGCAAGCCCAATGTAGAAGCAGTTTTTGATAAATCTAGCCGAATCAAGTCCGACACTGAAAGTTCGTCCAAGACAAGACTTAATGGACTTGAGACACATAATTTGGGCCTAGTTACATAAAGGCCACGAAATTTAAGAGCTTTTGGTGCAAGGAGACAACTTTAGACATTTTGGAAACAATTGTCACATTTGTTGACTTATTAGGCACCTTTATTGGATTTTTGTGATTTTGTTGTTTTTCCTTTATTGAATTTCTTGGCAAAGTTTTTGATTAATTTTCTATTACTTTTGACTTTCTTGGAAAGTTGTCTAGGTTGTTAAATGACCATTAAGGGCATAGCTTTTAATTAGCCATAAGTTAGCAATTTAGGGTGTTTTGGTCTTTTGCACTATTAGGGTTTTCTTTTATTGTACTATATATTGTAACATTTATTTCTTAATGGATAATAATCACCAAATTTCGAAATTCATCTCCATTGAGAGCTTGGCTTTGTCCAAAAATTGCTTAAGGGAGGGATTCCCCTTATTTCATGCAATCGACTTATCTAAGGCGTGGCAACCTTAGTGGCGTCTCCGTGCTAGCAGAACACTTCAAGGAATCATCTTAAGGGTTCTCAAAGACAAGTTCTTGTGGGTCTTCTTTGTGGCCTTGGAAGGGTTTTGTTCCTACAAAATCAAATTTGCGGTTCTTGGGGTTCTGTCCGCTGCGAGGGGTTTGCTTGGCCTAATCCTCCAAGTGAGTTCCGCGTCATTTGGTATCAGAGCTTAGGGTTCCAAGGTCTGATTTTTCTATCTTTCCAAGGTCTGATTTTTCTATCTTTCCAAGGTCTGATTTTTCTATCTTTACTTTGTGTTTTTGATTTAGTATTTATTATGTTTTGAAATGGAAAGAGAATTTGAGACCATGGATAGAAATTTTCAAAATAATTTGGTCTTCGTCTTTCGAACGAGATGTCGCATCAACACTAGAGCTTGTAGTATGATCATCAGCAGAAAAGATCCTACCAATTTAGCTAGTACTACACTAGTTGAAAAGTTGGGGTTACCATTGATACCTCTTGATAGACCTTACATGTGGATGAGTGAATTTGGCGAGGTTGAGGTTAGTCATAAAGTTGTGGTAAGTTTTGCTATTGGGGAAAAATATGTTGATGAGGTAGTTTGTGATGTAGTTCCTATGAGTACTACACATATTTCATTGGGCAAGCCTTGGTATAAGTTTAACAAGGTAACTTATGATATGGACAAGAATAGGTATAAGGTCAAATATGGTGAAAAAGTCATTACTCTCATTCCTTTAACACCACAGCAAGCATATGATGATGTGTTATATTTTCAGAGGTGTACGAATAGTGAGAGACATGGTAATATTGATAAAGTATGTTCTGTGGAGCCATCAGAGAATGACATGGGGAATGGGATGGTGGAAGAATTTATTGTAAAGGAAAATGTACGACAACGAGATAGATTAGTAGCCGAGGGTTTTAATGAGAGTGATATCATTAGCAAGGCTAAAGTCAGTGAGAATGCTTGTGAGGCCATGAGCATTGAAGGGGTAAACACTTGTGAGGCCAAAAGTTATGAGTGTGTTGTTGTAAGTGACATGGTGAGTGGAAATGCTTGTGAGACCGTGAGCATTGATGAAGTAAACACTTGGGAGGTAGTGTGCTTTGAGGTTGAAAAACATAGTAAAGTTGAGCATGTGTGTGAGGTCTTTGTAAGTAAGGTTGAGATAGTGACCATGGGTGATGATGTAACCATACGAGTGAGTGAAAATGAAGTGGATGTGGTAGTGAAGTTTTTACCTAACGCATTCTCTACTATTTATGTTTCTTCATTGCAGGTGCACGTGGTCAAGTATAATTCTTTTATATTCCAAGATCATCGTCCAATTGATTTTGTGATAACTATCTATGATCCGGGTTCGGATTCGAGGACGAATCCATTTCAAGAGAGGGAGAATGACATGATCTAGGGGACAACATTCAAACCTAAATAACTTGATTGAAATAGATGAGAATGATGCAAGCCCAATGTAGAAGCAGTTTTTGATAAATCTAGCCGAATCAAGTCCGACACTGAAAGTTCGTCCAAGACAAGACTTAATGGACTTGAGACACATAATTTGGGCCTAGTTACATAAAGGCCACGAAATTAAGAGCTTTTGGTGCAAGGAGACAACTTTAGACATTTTGGAAACAATTGTCACATTTGTTGACTTATTAGGCACCTTTATTGGATTTTTGTGATTTTGTTGTTTTTCCTTTATTGAATTTCTTGGCAAAGTTTTTGATTAATTTTCTATTACTTTTGACTTTCTTGGAAAGTTGTCTAGGTTGTTAAATGACCATTAAGGGCATAGCTTTTAATTAGCCATAAGTTAGCAATTTAGGGTGTTTTGGTCTTTTGCACTATTAGGGTTTTCTTTTATTGTACTATATATTGTAACATTTATTTCTTAATGGATAATAATCACCAAATTTCGAAATTCATCTCCATTGAGAGCTTGGCTTTGTCCAAAAATTGCTTAAGGGAGGGATTCCCCTTATTTCATGCAATCGACTTATCTAAGGCGTGGCAACCTTAGTGGCGTCTCCGTGCTAGCAGAACACTTCAAGGAATCATCTTAAGGGTTCTCAAAGACAAGTTCTTTGTGGGTCTTCTTTGTGGCCTTGGAAGGGTTTTGTTCCTACAAAATCAAATTTGCGGTTCTTGGGGTTCTGTCCGCTGCGAGGGGTTTGCTTGGCCTAATCCTCCAAGTGAGTTCCGCGTCAGGTACCCTAATGGGTTGCAACCATCGGGATAATATGACAAGGTCATGATTATCCGATTAAAGAGACTAGTTGCTTGTGATATGATATATGCTTCGTACGGGGCAGACACTATTCCATCCCCAGGCCTTGCATGTGACATCCGATACTAGATCGTAATACGCAATACTACGTTTACTACGCCTGACATAGATTATATATTCATTTAAGAATATTTCTAGAGAATTGGGTAGGCACGGTGCTTTGCTAGAAGCCAACCATGTCTCGTAAATTGGTAAAAATATAGTACAAGGTACTCACGTGTTTGAATAGTCCGACGATCAGATTTACTGCCAACATATCCAGGGATCTCATGGGTAGCTTCCCAAAGATTCACCGATGACGTATGATTCGAACATAATTAATCTAGGATTAATTACGGAGAGATTTTATCTGGGATAAAATACTATTTGAAGGGAGAGAATGATTAATTTGGAATTAATCGATAAAATAATATATTCGATATATTAAATGAAATTAGATTTCATAACAGAATTAAAATTAGATTTTAATTCTGGCAAACGAATTAATTCAGAATTAATTCGCGAACGAAGTGAATTGTAATTTTGATAGGCATAATTATTTAATTAAATTTGATTTAATTACGTCGCAACGGAAATTTGTTAATTCGGAATTTGCGAACCCGAGCCCGGGATGTGTTGCAGGCCCACTAGCTTTTTGAATCAAGTGGGGCCCACATGTCACATCACAAGTCAAATCACAAGTCACATCACTTTTCACTTTATTCACTTTTGGGTGATGGAAGTTAGTGATGACTTTTGAGTTTACTTGTAAAACCCACAAGTTGAAAGGTGATGGGATTATTACCAACATTTGGTATATCTTTTATTTTAGTTTTGGAAATTAAAATACAAGACTTCACTTCATCTCTCTCTCTCTCATTCTCTCCCTCTCACGGCAATTGAAGAATTTTCTTTCCAAAATTTTTCCCTCCTTGGCCGAGAGTTACAAGGTAGAAACAAGGTGATTTTGTTGCAAAATCTGCATTGCTAGCACATCAAAGAATCATATAAGGTGATAGGGAAACTTTTCCCATTGAGCTTGGAATCCATCTTAAAGCTTGGAGCTTGGAGATCAACTTCAAAGAGGAGATCTTGGAGGACTTCTCAAAGGCAAATTTTTGTTTACAACGCATCCTACAACCGTTCATTGTAAGTATGTTTCCGCCATTCTTACTTCTTGTATTCACATATTTTATGCTTGGATTGATCTTGGGTATGCCTTAGAAACCCAACACCACCAGCATGGATTCATAATAGGTGAGCTCATTAAGGAGCTGAGTCAAAGTAAAAGTCAACTTCTTCTGTAACAGCCCGATTTTCGTGGTACAATTATGAAATTTATTTATGTGTTGTGTGACATCTTTAAGTATTCAAACGTGCATCATTAGTATGTTATTACTTATATAAATTATTTTAGAAAGACGAAGTGAAAATATTTCAGTTTCGTTGTGTGTTTAAATTTTAACTTGATCCGAACAGCCTTTGGTATTTTAACAGTACCTTTTTCATACAATGTCTGATTTTATTGACTTTTATATCATCAGAAAGTTTAGAAAAATTCCTACAACTATCATGTTGAAGATTGTCCCAAATTCTGAGCCAAAAATAGCCGAAAATACAGTTTAAAAATTCAAATGAATAGTAACTACGAATTTTGAAATAAGTTTTACATGTGGCAAAAAGGTGAGCCACTTCTTGTAATCCAGAAAAATACGACATCTCTTATAAAAAGAACACTATTCACTGATCTTTCTTGTGTTTCCAAAAACGTGGATGAAACCTTCCCCCCATGCCATTTTTTCCTTCAATCTTCTTCATTTTCTCAAGCATTTTGAAGCATTCAAGCTCGTTTCCAAGCATGGTAAGCTTTCTTTCTTCTTCCCACTTCTTATTTTTCAGTTTTAAACTTGATTACACAAAGTCCCGAAATTCATCCTAGGGCTTTAGAACTCCATTGATCCATTTTTAGCCTTGTTTGAGTTACTAAAAAGCATTATCATGCATTTGGTGATGATTTAAGCATGTATTATGTATTATAGTGAAAATGCCCAATTTTCCCCTAACTTTTATAGGTTGGCCAAATGTAAACAGTAGTGTGATGGTTGTTTTTGTTTTCTTTTTATTGACAGGTGATGATGATTTATGCATTTGGCAATGAAATAAGCATGGATTATGTCTTATTTTGAAAATGTCCAATTTTTCCCCATACCTAGGGGGCTGGCCAAATTTGGCAAGCATGATGAGGGGTTTAAATTTTATTATTTGGGCAATGATTCATATTTGTTTAGGTGTTAGAAAGTTAGTTATTTTTGTGTATTGATGGGTAAATTTTAAGGATGGTTAGTAGGCCCCATTATCCAAATTATACTTATGATAAGGAATTGAGTTTTGTTCTTGTGTTGATAAAATATTTTGATTTATATATTTAGTGATGCTTTAGTAAGAAATTCTATTGACTTGTGTTGAGAAAATCCATGTTATAGTTGAAACCTTCAAGTTTATTAATTTAAGGTTATAGCCGAATACATGTTTATGTAGGAAAGATTGAGTTTGTGATTTTTGAAAAAGAATTGCTATGGTTCATACTTAGGAATATATTGACATGCGTTTAGGTTGTGTGAGATGTAAATTGAGTATGTTGTGGTTATAAGGACTTAACGTATGTTGTAGATTGGTAATCTTACTA
The DNA here is from genome assembly GCA_019454045.1 of Zanthoxylum bungeanum. Classification (NCBI taxonomy): domain Eukaryota; kingdom Viridiplantae; phylum Streptophyta; class Magnoliopsida; order Sapindales; family Rutaceae; genus Zanthoxylum; species Zanthoxylum bungeanum. The sequence goes on along the minus strand of SKCR01035384.1, from coordinate 36,558 downwards.
CCTTGAGTTTGGTATTTAAACTAAAGTCGTGATTAGTTATGTTTGTAATATTTATTTGATATAGTAAATATGTAAAGCCCTTTAGAGTAAGGCTAGGCTAAGTGGGTATTGGTAACTGAGTTTAATATAAATCATGTATATGTTATGACGTTGATATGGAGTTATTTTTGTTATTTTTTTATGAAGGACATTGATTCATATATTTGAGTGATACTACATTATGTGTTGGGTGTGATGAAAATTTCAAAGTGGTAAGTTCTTTGATTTCACCGAAATTAAACTTCTTGTGTGGGTTTTAGGTTTTGATTTCCAGATGGGAAATTATAATGAAATTAGCTTGAATAGATGTCTTCCATGATGTTTGTGATGATGTATGTTGAGAATATTAAGATCCATTCCTTTTCCATGTTAGCCGAATATGCTTATAATGCTGAAAGTTTGGTGATAATTTTGTGTTTATATTGATAACTTGATGTGTGTGTTGATAATAATAATAATAATAATAATAATAATAATAATAATAATAATAATAATAATAATAATAATAGTAATAATAATAATAATACCATGAGTCTTGAGGTGTATTAGCATGAGTCGAATTTAGATATAGTGAAAAGTTTCTAAGTTGCAAATGTAGTGCTTTGGCTCAAGGTGTAGGCTAAAGAAAGGCTTTGATGTTGGTGGTGTAAGTATGTCGGTGTATCAAAATGATGAACATGAAGATGAGTTATAGTGATTGCCTTATTAGTTGTATGTAAGAAAACTTGAAGTAATAAGTCTGACATGCATATGTATGTGATGTAGTGTAAACTTTTATTGAAAGGATAATAGACATGTAAGATTGATAATATTGGGTTAGGCCATATTTGGGCATTCGTAGACACCTTACTTTGGGCATTTCTAAAGGTTATTTCGGACACGCAAAAATGTCTTATCAGTATTACAATAAACATGTCATGTGTGTTCGGAAAGTAAAGCTTAAAGTCGATAATATGAAATTCGGGTTGCATAAGTATTTGTGATGCTTTTTACTCTTAACGATTATAACATGTCGTAATGTAGAGAATTTGGAAGCTTGCATAAGCTATGTACTTTGGATTATGTGTAATTTGATGTTTTAATGTTCAATGAGGTATGTACGTAAGTTGTTTTGATTCTCTTCAGGTACGTCTCACAAACCCATGTTTCATGAAGTAAAAAGAACAATATTAGTTAAAGGTGTTCATAAGTATATATGTTCATAAGTATTATGTTTAAAGTTTCAATCTTGTTAGTTTGTAGTGAGTGTAGTTACTGGGATTCTATAACTCACGCTACTATTGTTGTTCATTTTACAGGCTGGCAACGTGATCAGTCACCCACTTTGGCTTAGACATCTTGTTCGAGACGATGAATTACTCAAGCTGCAGTCACATAATCTAAAGCCCTATGACAAGTCTTAGAGGTATAGGATTTATGGTTATTATGTTATTTTTCATGCTTAATACGCTGTCTATATTAATTAAATAAAAGTTTTGATTTGTATATGATGTTGTGGCCATAAGGCCCTTAAGTGTTGATTATGATTTTGATATATTTTGTGTGGATATGAGGTCTTTTGACTGTTGGATTGTTTCTTTTAGGTTTCATTTTGATGCTAGATTATGATCCAGGTTGTCCAAGTTTAGGATACATCTTGTCCGTTTTTCAGTAAATTTGGAGGCTTATGGAGATGGGTTAATCATGTCTCCTGCTGGTAGCATCCTACCTCTGGCGGGGTGTTACAGTTGAGGTATCAGATGGTGAGATGTATGCCTTAGAGCTACATATAATGTAAACAGTTTTATATGTTTTGAAATAAAATGATGCATTATTCATTTATCAAAGTGTTTGTTTAATTTTCGCATATTATAAATTATCTTGAATACCCTAGATTACTTATGTGCCTTCAGACTTAGTGTTTGAGTGTCATACACAAGAGGATTTAAGTCTGAAGTTAGTAATCTTAAATAGTCCATAGAGAGCAAACAAAGCGGGTACTTTGTTTGTGGTTTATATATAGCTACGGTCCATTCTATATTTGTATGGCGACCTTGATCCGGTATCGTCCATGTAGAGACATGAAAATGAAGGCACCTTGTATGATGTGATCATATAGAACATTCTTATAACATCCATTAAACAAAGAAAGTCATTTCGATCTACTAGATGGTCATATATGGATTTATCTTAATCCTGAGTGTACTACGAACTCCTGCATGACAAACTATGTCTTTTTATTTACAAAGGTGAGGTTGGTGTAGCAGTCTCGACCAATAGCTACGTACTTTGGGGGCATGGTCTGTTGTGTAGCTGGAAACATTTTACATAGATATGGATTTCACTCTTTCTTGCGAGAAGTAGATGAGTATCTTTCTTCAGGGTTGATTCGGTACTTGAACGGTTAGAGCGCTCAAGTCTTTCTATTACGAATAGAAAGACTAAAATTCATAATGGTTATGAATAAATCGTTCATTAGAGAATCAATGGTACTTAAGGTAAAAATAACTAGAGGGGTATAACAGATTATGACCCGACTCTAATTATGAGATACTCGTGAAGGGTTAATCTATATGTAGTGACTATTGACAAGCTCGAAAAGTGGTCTTTTACTCCCAAGTATAAGAGTGTCGAAGTAATAAAATAATCTGGTGAGTCCGGGGTCTATCCACAGAGAAGAGATTTAGCAAAATAGAATAATGACCAATGGGGGAATGAAAAGTTTGCTTTGTTGAAGTAGTTGGAGGATTTTAGGTTGGAATACAATAATAGAATGAAATACTGGAGTTTTGGGATCCACTTTTAGTCTTTTAAACATATAGAAATCTCGCTTTATCATAATTTATAAATTTTCATTTTTACCCACTTAATTTATTACAGGAATTAATTATGCCAATAAAAAGAACCAGCCATAAAAGCGGTAGTCATTTCTGTCAATACTTAGTCCTACCAAGGTACTAAACATGCCAAAAACATAAAACCAGCCATAAAGGCGGTGATAACGTTTGTCTATAACAAGTCCTACCAAGGTACTTAATTATGCCAAAATAGTATAAAACCGGCCATAAAGGCGGTATAAAGATAAAACCAGTCATAAAGGCGGTATAAAGATAAAACCGGCCATAAAGGCGGTATAAAGATAAAACCAGCCATAAAGGCGGTAGACAGATAAAACCAGCCATAAAGGCGGTATAAAGATTGTCAATAATTAATCTAGATTTAAATCAAGTTTTAATCATTAGATTTCAATTTATTTATTATAATAAAAGCGAATTTAATCTATGTTCTCATTATAAAAGCTTCACCCTTACTCCAACAGAAAAGAAATTAGCTACTCCTTTTGTAATAAAATATATTCATACTTTTATTATTGAAAGAAAAAGACATTACAAAAAGCTTTAAGTAAATAAACAAACAAGACACTCTCTCTCCAAGAATTACAGAGGAATCAGGAAAGAAAGTATGAAAATTTCTAATGTCGGACGCTCATTTTTATAGGCAAATTCGCCGCCCAGACCATCGAATGCATGTTGTGTACACGTGTCAAAGAATGGTGAAGCCACGTTGGGGACACGTGTCAGAGAATGGTGAAGCGACGTTGGGGACACGTGTCACGACGTAAAGGTTCCACGTGTCACGACATGCTTGCAGATTTTACGACATGCTTGCCGATTTTACGACGTGCTTGTCGATTTTATGACGTGCTTGCAGATTTTACGACGTGCTTGTCGATTTTACAACGTGCTTGCAGAATATTTTTTTCACGTCTGATTTGTCCCGTCGAGCTTCCGATCAGTATTTTTCCTGACAAAAACATAAAATAACACAGTAAAAGTACTCAAAGCATAACTTTAAAATATTTGCACAAATGTGTCAATTTAAGGGGATTAGTGAAACTATAAGTGTAAAATGATTAACTTATCGTCTAATAAATATGCACTTTTTAGTATTCGTCACACCCCCCAACCAGCTTATTACTAGTCCCTAGTAATTCAAGCGGAAGAAAAATTCTTATCTAAGTCAACAATTGTTTTCTTTTTTTCTGAATAATCAAATAAATGACTTCTCCTATACTTTTTTTTACCATTCTTCAATATACTCATAAAACAAGGTATTAATTAATATATTGTGCCCACAATATCACAGGTATTTATTGAAAAGAGAGTAATATTTTTGTCCTAAGATTATATTAGAGTTTACACTTTTTTTTGGCAATGAAAGTTTATTTATAAACATATCTTCAATCCATGTATCGAACTTTGGGCCAGTGACTCCCAAACCAGTTGGTTTTAGAGCACTAGGTGTTAAGACACCCCTACGGGCTTAATTGCTCGGATCTCAGATAAACATTGTCTAAAATATATCTTCAATCCATATATCGATCTTTGGGCCAGTGACTCCCAAACCAGTTGGTTTTAGGGCACTAGGTGTTAAGACACCCCTACGGGCTAAATTGCTCGGATCTCAGATAAACAGTGTCCGATTTCCTTAAGCTTTCTTTTTAACCCTTGTAACGAGCTTTGGGCCAGTAATTCCCAGACCAGTTGGTCTTAGGGTACTAAGTGTTAAAACACCCATTTGGACTTAATTGATCGGGTTAGAAAGGCTACGAAACGAACTTTATTCAAAATTCTCTTTTTTTTTTTCTTTTTCAATTTTGCAAAATAAGAAATTTCACTGCTTTTAGGTGTTACCTCCAACGAATTAGAGAACTGAATATTACAAAATTTTCACTTACCACCCATGGTCATATGTTACCATATTGTTGATAATATCAGCCAGACGTGCATATCAAGATCAAATTTAATCAATGTTATGGAGAATTCACAAATTTAAATGATTCAAAAAATAAAGGAACGATAAATAACTTGTTACGAATTATATTGAGATGCGTCTCAGGAGTGAAAACTCCTTACACAACCACCTCTGAACAACAATTTCACTTGGTTTAGAAAACAAATTTGTTGTTATTTTGTGTGTATATATATGGATATATATTTTTACACACAAAATAACAACACAGTAAAAACTAACATAAATGAAACAGACATAAACATGAAAATTATTTATTTCATAAACTATCAACTCCCCCCAACCAAAATGAGTCATTGTCCCCAATGTTTAAAGAAAGAAAGAAAGAAAGAGTTTAGAAGATATCACCTGGTTATTGTGGAATAACTAAAGATTACAGATTAAGGTCCATGTTTACTTTGCGCTTTTTGCCACGATTGTTACCAGACCAGTTCAACTTGGAAAGAATAGGGTCGATTTTTGGTTCATAAGCTAAAAGTTGGTCAATTAAATCATCAGCTGTTCGTGCAGTTAGGAAGATATCTTTTATCAGTTTTGAAATAAACCCATTTCTTTTAGCATCTTCAAGAAATACAAAAAGAAAATCGAAAAATCTATTAACATTAAATAGCCCAATAGGTTTTTGGTGAATATTCAAGTTTTCCCATGACGCAACAGTGAATATTTCTTCCAACGTTCCGAGCCCACCTGGTAAAGCAATGAAAGCATCAGCATGATTGATCATTTCAGTGAGTCTTGCAGACATACCTGGGACAATACATTCTTCTCCATTTGATTTTCTGATGATGTGGCTTTCTGTTAAAGGTTTTGGGATGATCCCCAAAACTTGACTTCTACCTTCTTGTACAGCTTTTGAAATACACCCCATCAATTCAAGATTGCCACCGCCATATACTAAGTGGATATTTCTGTTTGCCATAACTCGACCTAATTCTCGTGCTCCCTCAACAAATTCTGGTTTAGTTCCGGAGCTAGTTCCACAAAATACACAGATATTAGTGAATCGTCGTTTTGAAGTTGTCTCCATTTATGCTGCCTCTCTTAGCTACATGTGTTGAGGAAATGGAAATGACGAGCTGACTTTATAGATCCTGAAAAGGGTGAGGGAGAAATGCACTAATATATGCAAAATGACAACTATCAAAAAATAGATCATGAACAAAAAATGTTAGATACTGTCGGCAAAAAGTAAAGGAAAACAATAATTAAAGTAAAGAAAATCAATGCAATAATATGTACTGGTAGTTGTGATTGTGGCTCACATCTTCCTCTGGTTTTACGTCCAGTAACGGCTTGAACGTCCAAAAACTTGACACGCTCGAAAAGTGGTCTTTTACTCCCAAGTATAAGAGTGTCGAAATAATAAAATAACCCGGTGAGTCCGGGGTCGATCCACAGAGAAGAGATTTAGCAAAATAGAATAATGACGAATGCGAGAATGAAAAGTTTGCTTTGTTGAAGTAGTTGGAGGATTTTAGGTTGGAATACAATAATAGAAAGAAATGAAGGAGTTTTGGGATCCACTTTTAGTCTTTTAAACATTTAGAAATCTCGCTTTATCATAATTTATAAATTTTCATTTTTACCCACTTAATTTTTTACAGGAATTAATTATGCCAATAAAAAGAACCAGCCATAAAAGCGGTAGTCATTTCTGTCAATACTTAGTCCTACCAAGGTACTAACCATGCCAAAAACATAAACCCAGCCATAAAGGCGGTGATACCGTTTGTCTATAACAAGTCCTACCAAGTACTTAATTATGCCAAAATCGTATAAAACCGGCCATAAAGGCGGTATAAAGATAAAACCAGCCATAAAGGCGGTAGACAGATAAAACCAGCCATAAAGGCGATATAAAGATAAAACCGGCCATAAAGGTAGTATAAAGATAAAACCAGCCATAAAGGCGGCAGACAGATAAAACCAGTCATAAAGGCGGTATAAAGATTTTCAATAATTAATCTAGATTTAAATCAAGTTTTAATCATTAGATTTCAATTTATTTATTATAATAAAAATGAGTTTAATCTATGTTCTCATTATAAAAGCTTCACCCTTACTCTAGCAGAAAAGAAATTAGCTACTCATTTTGTGATAAAATATATTCGTACTTTTATTATTGAAAGAAAAAGACATTACAAAAAGCTTTAAGTAAATAAACAAACAAGACACTCTCTCTCCAAGAATTACAGAGGAATCAGGAAAGAAAGTATGAAAATTTCTAATGTCAGACGCTCCTTTTTATAGGCAAATTCACCGCCCAGACCAGCGAATGCATGTTGTGGACACGTGTCAAAGAATGGTGAAGCCACGTTGGTGACACGTGTCAGAGAATGGTGAAGCCACGTTGGGGACACGTGTCAGAGAATGGTCAATTTTTATAATTATATGATAATTAAACACTTTGCATTTAATTATATATGATATAATTAAATAAAAGGTTAATTGTGTAAATTCTAAATTTTGGGTTTTGGAAACCTTGGACTTTATTTGGAAGTTACATATCTTTTAATAAGAATTAATTTTTTTTTGTAACATCCTTTCCATTCTGGAAAGTTAATGTTGATGTTACAAAAATTCATATTTTCTTATGCCATGGCAGATTATTACTGTTAGACATTATGACCCATAGTGTCACTGTTTTGTAAATGATATTGTATTATTGTACAAAATTAACTATGTGATAATGAAATTGCCTTTTTCCGTTTTGTAAAATTATTTACTTTGATATATTAATGGCAAAAGTCCGTATGATTAGTTCCGTATTGAGATGATATGAGACAGTATCAATATAAAAGGTTTAATCATTAAATATCCCTAGTCGGAGTATTGTCGAGATCGGACATCGATAATGCGGAATAGACTAGTATTGCACTTGTGCGAGTTGTGATGGCACAACGGCATAGTTCTCATATATTTAAGTATTGGATACTTATGCAAGTGCGATAGGAGGTTGTGTTTTACCGATGGTACGGAAAACAGCTTCGCTCTGGATAGACCCCGCGGAATCCCATTGGTAGTATGTCTGCGTGTCTATGGGAGGCCGCATCAGGGTAGGTGTATATGGTCTTAACCTGAGACTTGCATCGCTAGTACTTGCGACAATCGGTAAACTTTGGTTTTGGTGGTTCAGGGCTTTAACCGGTTCTGTGTACGCCTCTTCTGGGTTTATCGAGAATCGTAGTGTACTAGATGTGATGTCAAGATGGAAGTATCACTTCAGACATATGGAGATGATGATCACGCAGGATACAGAACTAGTACTCTATAAAAGGTTGCAACCGTCGGGACAATATGACCAGGTCAGGATTGTCCGATTTAAAGAGACTAGTTGTTTGATATCCGATATATGTTTCGTACGGGGCAGACACATTTCCAGCCCCAGGCCTAACATGTGATCGTCCGATACTGGATCGATATACGCAATACTACGGTATACTACGCTTGATATAGATCTAATATTCCAGTAAGAATATTTCTGGAGAATTGGGTAGGCATGGCGCTTTGCTAGAAGCCAACCTTGTCTTGTAAATCGATAAAAACGTAGTACGAGGTACGTACGTGTTTGGATTATCCAACGACCGTATTTACTGCCAACATATCCGGAGATCTCTTGGGTCGCTTCCTGAAGATTCACCTATGATGTTTGATTCGAACTTTATTAATCTTGGATTAATTACGGAGAAACTTTATCTTGGATAAAATGCCTTATTAGGAGAGAGAGAGAGATCGATTAATTTGGAATTAATCGGTAAAATAATATATTCGATATATTATTAAACGAAATTAGATTTCGACGCGGAATTAAAATCAGATTTTAATTCGGGCAAACGAATTAATTTAGAATTAATTCATTAGCGAACTGAATAGTAATTCCGCAAGGCGTAATTATTTAATTCACGTCGCGACGGACATTCGTTAATTCGGAATTAGCGAAACCGAGCCCGAAAGTGTTTGCGGACACATTCGTATTTTGAATCGAGTGGTATCCGCAAATCGCATCGCGATATCTCATTACTTGATACAAATAGATGATGGATGTATCTAGTCACCTTTAAGGGATGATACATTATCTCTATTCTCAAAGTGTGGTAATGATGGCAAATGATGGGTTTCATTTTGGATGGAAAACCTTTCACGGTTTTTGAAGGGTTTTTGATTAAAAAATTGATTTTTGGTATTTGATATCAATTCTTTTATTTTTTCTTTTTGTGACTCACGGTTTTAGAAACCTTTTGAGAACAAAAATAAAAGATACATCATCCTCTCCTCTCCTTCTTCCTCACGAAGGTCGTGAGCTTCATCCATGGCAGAAACTTGTTTTCTCCATTTTTGCTAGCACAACAAGGGATCAAAGGAGGTGATAGGGAAACGCATTTGGAGCTTGGAATACTAGAAGATTTGAGGCTTCTCACACTGAAGTTCTTGGCCGAAAACAGCCCCAAGATTTGCAACTTCTATCATTCTTGTTCTTGGCCGCATATCACCCACCTTGGAGGCTCAAGGATCCTCTTCACCATTTTCGTCACAAAGCTTTGTAAGTATGTTTCCGCCATCCTTCTAAGCTTTGCATGTATGTTATTTTTATTTCTATGGCTTAATCTTTCTTTGGGACTAATTATAGAAACCAACAATGGTATCATTGAGCCATGTTTAAGCATGAAATACATTAGGGTTAATTTGGGGAAAATTGATTTTGAAGCATGTTCTTGTGAAATTGGATGCTAAAGATGCTTAAATGTTTGTTATTTGATGTAATACATAATCAATTTTGAGAAAAATGTATTGGATATTTTTTCCCCAAAATGATGATGCCTTGGCCGAATGTGTAGGTCATTTTATTGATTTGGAATTTTTCATGCACAAGTTTATTAGATAACTTAAGCATGATTAAATGTATAATATTTGATGTAATACATGATCAATTTTGAGAAAAATGCATTGGATGATTTTTTCCCTAAAATTGATGCTTGACCGAAAATGGAGGTCTTTTCACTTTATTGAATTTTTGCTTTCAAGTTCATTAGATGACTTAAAATCAATACGTATAATAGATTAGTGATTCAATTGGATTGAAAAACAAATCGAACCGCAAAAATCTCTCTTGGCCGAATACAACATGACATGTTTAAGGACTTGTTTTTTGTTCAAATAAATGTTAGAAAAGTGTTTTGAACAATTGATGATTAATGAATTAAATTGGTGTTTTTGAAATATTTGGTTTAATGAATTAATCATGCAATTACACTTTAATTATTGAATTTTAAAATTTGGAATATTAAAATTTAATTAATGGACTTTTATGTTTAATTGGGCTTTATGGGCTTGAAATTGATTTTGGCACTTAAGGGTGATTCCTTATTTGGGCTTGGTAATTGGGTTTGACCCACATTGACCAAAGCTCAAGCCTTTATAAATCAATTGAAAGCCCATCGGACTTTAATTAAACACAATTGGATGTTAGTTGGGCTTGGAGACCCAATTTGATAAGATTTAGAATCTAATCTTTAAAAGCACATTAAAAGTGTAATCATTTAATTTGGAATTAAATAAATTGAATTAATATTGAATGCGACTTAAATTGGGTTTAACGGGTAGTTCGATATAATTCATGAATTCGTACCTTATGTACTTATTCTCAAACGAGTTGGACTCGCGCAAAATCAAACCGTTGATTGAACATTGGATGATCACTTAAACAAAGACTAATTAATTGGATTAGATTGGTTGTATAGCATGTCTTGAATGAATATACATGTATGTGATGAATGAATAGTGTATAGCGGATGGATATTAGAAGGGAAAGGGTAATTTTAGAAATTATTGTAAATTTAGAATTTATAAATTGGACCTGCGTGTCCAGCCTTATCTCTTTATCTCTTTGTATTCTCTTCTCACCTAATTCCCCTCAATGTATATGAGGTTCTCTTATTGTATTATGTAATTGGGTAGATGTAGAATATTACAAGCGGGGAGTGGAAGGGAGTGATTTGTTCTAGGAACAAATTGTTTTACATATCCATCCGTATATCACTATTAATTTATTTTATGCACTTTATGATGTTTTAGAAGCATGCTTAAGGGTGTATGATGATGAGACCTAACAAAGATAATAAATTGGTTGCCAATTACGCATAAATCCCTCAATTTATATTAAGCAATTATCCTTCCATTGAATGATTCTTGTTCAAGATCCAAAATTGACATTGGTTTGTTGGCCAAAGTCAAGACCTTTTGTCAATTGAGGATGTACTTGAATCATGAGAGTTTTGTTCCACATCGGTGTCTTGTCCAAGTTGTGATTTGTTGGCCAAAGTCAAGATCGCTTCTTGTCCAATGACATTGATTACGAAACTTTCCTTGTCAATGGGTCCCCCTTAACCGGAATCATTAGGTTTGTTGTGCCAAAGCCAAGGCCTAGATGGTTCGGAGGATATGGTTAAGAAAATGTATTAGATACATTGGCATAAGTATATATACATATGTTTTGGACTTGGATGTCCACCTAACCGGATCTAGGAATTGGATTGGATCCAATTGATCTTTGAGATCTACCTAGTTAAATAGCATACAATTTGTTGGCCAAAGTCAAGATTGTGTGTTATTTAACGGGATCCTAGCCCACTAGGAAATAGGATTTCCCGAGTTCTCAACAGAGGGTTAGAGACTTGATAAAAATAGTGGGAGGCTAGTATTGAATTTGCAATTTCATTCAGATACTTAGCCTTACGCGTCTTTCAAAATTATTTCGTTTAAATAATTAAAATTAGTTGGACTAATTCATTGTTTTTTTCTTGTAACAGTTTGACTGTACCCATTTTATCGTTAACTAGATAGTTGGACTATCGTAGTTGAGATGGCTAGCAAGGTAAATGTCCGAGACATCATCATGGGAGACAATGTCTTTAAGGGGACAAACTTCGCTAATTGGGAAATGAACCTGAGGATAGTCCTTGGGGCTGAGAGGATGCTGTACACTATACAAACACCTCTCCCGCCTAAGCCCACTGACCCACTTGAGCTGGAGTTATGGAAAACTCACAGCAGTGATTGTGACACAGCTCAGGCTATTATGTTAGCTTCGATGACTCAGCACTTTCGTCGCCAAAATAGGGACTTGGATCCTTATAATATGATGGCTAGACTGCGAGATCTCCACCGCTCCAATAAACGGATGGAGAGATATGAGTTGGTGAAGAAACTCTTCCGCGCCCGAATGACTGAAGGCGCATCAGTTGAGGCCCACGGGGCTCAAATGATCGCCGATATTGATGAGTTGGCCAATATGGGAATAGTCTGGGAGGCTGAGCTGACCATAGATTTGATCTTACAGTCACTTCCTGATACTTGGAAACAAATCATAATCAACTATAAGTTGATGGATACTGATGACACTCTTGGAGAGCTGTTATCCATTTTGAAGGAGTCTGAAAAGAACTCCAAAAAGGGGGCAAGCGCGAGGCGCACTTTACATCGACCTCTCAGAGGCCAAAGGCTGGGCCCAAAGCTACTGGAGGGGTGAAGAAGAAGAAACATAAGAAAAAGGGTAAAGGCAAGTTGACAAAAGCTTCTGGGAAGCCAAGGGACAAGTCTCAAGATGTCTGCCTCAACTGCGGCAAGAAAGGTCACTGGAAACGTGACTGCCGAATGGGGAAGGGACACAAGGAGGATATCAAGGCAGGCAAGGCACTAGCCTCTGGTATGTTTGTTATTGAGATAAATATGACTACTTCTAGTTTTAAAAATTGTATTTTTGATTCTGGTTGTGCTGCTCATATTTGTACTGATTTGCAGGATCTGCAGGATAGCAGGATGCTGGCTTCAGGGGAGATTGACCTACGAGTCGGAAACGGAACTCCAGTTGCTGTTTTGGCTGTAGGGACTTTTGTTTTGGAATTGCCCTCGGGGCATATGCTTAAACTTTTGAACTGTTATTATATACCTAGTTTGACTAGGAATATTATATCTGTATCTTTGTTAACCCAGCATGGGTACACTTTTGTTTAGAAACACTGGGTGTTATTTATATAAAAATGATGCAGAAATTTGCACTGCTGTTGCAAATAATGGCCTTTATATTTTGAATATAAATGAATCTCCTAAACATAAAAAAACAAACAAAAGGCTCACAAAAGGAGTAATCTAAAAGATGAAGCTTACATGTGGCATTGTCGTCTAGGACACATTAACAAGACTCGCATATCCACACTTTCAAAGAGTGGGTACTTGGACGGATTTGATCTTAATTCATATGATGTCTGCGAATCTTGTCTTTTAGGCAAAATGCCTAAATCACCTTTTAGTGGTAAAGGTGAACGTGCCACAGAACTGTTAGCCCTCGTTCATAGTGACGTATGTGGGCCCATGTCTAGCCAGGCTAGAGGTGGATATCATTACTTCGTAACCTTTACGGATGATGCATCTCGTTATGGTTATGTGTATCTAATGAGACACAAGTCTGAAACTTTTGAGAAATTCAAAGAGTTTCAACACGAAGTAGAAAAACAAACAGGTAAGAGTATTAAGACATTGCGGTCGGACCGTGGTGGTGAATACTTAAGTTATGAGTTTCAAGATTACTTGAAAGAGAATGGTATTCTTTCACAGTGGACTCCTCCTGGAACACCGCAATTAAATGGTGTCTCTGAACGGAGAAACCGTACCTTGTTAGACATGGTAAGGTCGATGATGAGTCGCACTGAGCTACCTATATCCTTCTGGGGATACGCTTTAAACAGTGCAGTACTTATTTTGAATAAGGTTCCGTCAAAGTCTGTTGAACAGACTCCATATGAGATATGGACAGGGAGGAAACCAGGTTTCTCTTTCCTGAAGATTTGGGGATGCTGGGCATATGTTAAACGTTTGGAAGGTACCAAACTAGAACCCAAATCAGATAAATGCCTTTTCGTGGGATATCCTAAGGAAACCAAAGGATATTACTTCTATCACCCACAAGAGAACAAAGTATTTGTTGCTCTACATGTATTTTCCTTGAGAAGGAATTCCTAGATGCAGTGGTAAGTGGGAGGAAAGTGGAGCTCGATGAAAATCGTAGTGATACTGTTCCTGTTGTAATGAATCAATGACGGAACATAAAAGACCATCCAGGATGAGTCTGTACCACAATCTTCAGATACACAAGGACCGCGTAGGTCGGAGAGAGTCAGGAAGTACCTGAGAGGTATAGGTTCCTGATCTCGCCTCATGTAGATATTAATCTTATTGAGGATAATGAACCGACTACGTATGAGGAAGCAATACAGAATATTGATTCCGCTTTATGGCAAGATGCCATGAAGTCCGAGATGGATTCCATGTATGCCAACCAAGTTTGGACACTGGTTGATGCACCAGAAGGCGTAAAGCCTATTGGATGCAGATGGATCTTCAAGAAGAAGACCGACATGGATGGCAACGTATAAACGTACAAAGCTAGGCTTGTAGCAAAAGGGTATCGTCAACAATATGGTATTGATTATGACAAAACTTTCTCACCTGTTGCCATGATTAAATCCATTCGGATAATGCTTGCAATAGCTGCATATTTCGATTACGAGATATGGCAGATGGACGTTAAAACCGCTTTCCTTAACGGAAACCTTTTGGAGGATGTTTATATGCAACAACCTGACGGTTTTATCGTACCTAGACTTGCAAACAAGGTTTGTAAGTTAAATCGATCCATTTATGGATTGAAGCAAGCATCACGGTCATGGAATCAGTTTTGATGAGATCATAAAAGAATATGATTTCGTTCAAAACGATGATGACCCTTGTGTATACAAGAAGGTTAGTGGGAGAGCACTGACTTTTATTGTCCTTTATGTCGACGACGTGTTGCTAATAGGCAATGACATTCCCATGCTAACGTCGGTGAAAGCTTGGCTTTCATTAAAATTCTCCATGAAAGATCTGGGAGATGCAGCCTTTATTCTGGGAATAAAGATCTACCGAGATAGATCTAGAAAGCTGCTTGGACTCTCCCAGAGTACATATATTGACAAAGTGTTGAAGCGATTCAACATGGATCAATCCAAGAAGGGATTGATACCGATATCACGTGGTATCTTTCTGTCTAAGGACATGCGTCCTAAGACTAAAGAAGAGAGAGATAACATGAGTCGGATACTGTTCGCCTCGGCAGTCGGATCGATCATGTATGCCATGATATGCACGCGACCTGATGTGTCATATGCTTTGAGCATGTGCAGTCGTACAGCCGATCCAGGTGAAGATCACTGGATGGCTGTTAAGAATATCCTTAGATTATCTTAGACGAACTAAGGATGTTTTCTTAATTATGGAGGTGGAGAACTTGAGGTGTCTGGGTACACCGATGCAAGTTTCCAAACCGACAAGGACGACTTCAAGTCGCAATCGGGGTACATTTTTTGTTTGAATAACGGAGCAGCAGTGAGCTGGAAATCTTCCAAGCAAGATACTGTTGCCGATTCAACAACAGAAGCGGAGTAATTGCTGCATCAGAAGCAGCAAAGGAGGCAGTTTGGATCCGAAAATTCCTAATTGGATTAGGAGTAGTTTCGTTAGCTGCTGAGCCCGTGCCATTGTATTGTGACAATAACGGGGCTATAGCACAAGCTAAGGAACCAAGGTCTCATCAACGATCCAAGCATGTTCTTCGGCGTTACCATCTGATTCGGGAGATTATACATCGTGGCGATGTAAAGGTCGAGAAGGTCGCATCAGATGACAACATTGCAGATCCGCTGACGAAGGCTGTTCTTCAGCAAGTGTTTGAACGACATATCAATAGTTCAGGTATAGATGCTTGAGTGACTGGCTATAGGCCAAGTGGGAGATTGTTAGACATTATGACCCATAGCGTCACTGTTTTGTAAATGATATTGTATTATTGTACAAAATTAACTATGTGATAATGAAATTGCCTTTTGCCGTTTTGTAAAATTATTTACTTTGATATATTAATGGCAAAAGTCCGTATGATTAGTTCCGTATTGAGATGATATGAGACAGTATCAATATAAAAGGTTTAATCATTAAATATCCCTAGTCGGAGTATTGTCGAGATCAGACATCGATAATGCGGAATAGACTAGTATTGCACTTGTGCGAGTTGTGATGGCACAACGACATAGTTCTCATATATTTAAGTATTGGATACTTATGCAAGTGCGATAGGAGGTTGTGTTTTACCGATGGTACGGAAAACAGCTTCGCTCTGGATAGACCCCGCGGAATCCCATTGGTAGTATGTCTGCGTGTCTATGGGAGGCCGCATCAGGGTAGGTGTATATGGTCTTAACCTGAGACTTGCATCGCTAGTACTTGCGACAATCGGTAAACTTTGGTTTTGGTGGTTCAGGGCTTTAACAGGTTCTGTGTACGCCTCTTCTGGGTTTATCGAGAATCGTAGTGTACTGGATGTGATTTCAAGATGGAAGTATCACTTCAGACATATGGAGATGATGATCACGCAGGATACAGAACTAGTACTCTATAAAAGTTGCAACCGTCGGGACAATATGACCAGGTCAGGATTGTCCGATTTAAAGAGACTAGTTGTTTGATATCCGATATATGTTTCGTACGGGGCAGACACATTTCCAGCCCCAGGCCTAACATGTGATCGTCCGATACTGGATCGATATACGCAATACTACGGTATACTACGCTTGATATAGATCTAATATTCCATAAGAATATTTCTGGAGAATTGGGTAGGCATGACGCTTTGCTAGAAGCCAACCTTGTCTTGTAAATCGGTAAAAATGTAGTACGAGGTACGTACGTGTTTGGATTATCCAACGACCGTATTTACTGCCAACATATCCGGAGATCTCTTGGGTCGCTTCCTGAAGATTCACCTATGATGTTTGTTTGATTCGAACTTTATTAATCTTGGATTAATTAATTACGGAGAAACTTTATCTTGGATAAAATGCCTTATTAGGAGAGAGAGAGAGATCGATTAATATGGAATTAATCGGTAAAATAATATATTCGATATATTATTAAACGAAATTAGATTTCGACGCGGAATTAAAATCAGATTTTAATTCGGGCAAACGAATTAATTTAGAATTAATTCATTAGCGAAATGAATAGTAATTCCGCAAGGCGTAATTATTTAATTCACGTCGCGACGGAAATTCGTTAATTCGGAACTAGCGAAACCGAGCCCGAACGTGTTTGCGGACACATTCGTATTTTGAATCGAGTGGTATCCGCAAATCGCATCGCATATCTCATTACTTGATACGAATAGATGATGGATGTATCTAGTCACCTTTAAGGGATGATACATTATCTATATTCTCAAGTGTGTGGTAATGATGGCATGGCAATGATGGGTTTCATTTGGAGGGAAAACCTTTCACGGTTTTTGAAGGGTTTTTGATTAAAAAATTGATTTTTGGTATTTGATATCATTCTTTTATTTTTTCTTTTTGTGACTCACGGTTTTAGAAACTTTTGAGAACAAAAATAAAAGATACATCATCCTCTCCTCTCCTTCTTCCTCACGAAGGTCGTGAGCTTCATCCATGCAGAAACTTGTTTTCTCCATTTTTGCTAGCACAACAAGGGATCAAAGGAGGTGATAGGGAAACGCATTTGAAGCTTGGAATACTAGAAGATTTGAGGCTTCTCACACTGAAGTTCTTGGCCGAAAACAGCCACAAGATTTGCAACTTCTATCATTCTTGTTCTTGGCCGCATATCACCCACCTTGGAGGCTCAAGGATCCTCTTCACCATTTTCGTCACAAAGCTTTGTAAGTATGTTTCCGCCATCCTTCTAGCTTTGCATGTATGTTATTTGTATTTCTATGGCTTAATCTTTCTTTGGGACTAATTATAGAAACCAACATTACAACGGGTAAAAAGGGGAAGGTTTTGTTTGTTTTTTTGAAAATTACAAACCCTAAGTATATAAAGAAAAATATGATTTTTCTTTTTGAGAGAATTCATTCTTGAACCCTAGCCACTTTTCTTCTTATTCCTTATTCTCTCAAAAGTTGAGAAAAACATAACTAAGAAATGAAGAAAATTAAAATCGAAACACAAGTGTGACTTTAATCTCTAAATAGTTTAGGGATTATTTATGTGAGTCTTGCCCACACAAGTTTCCATTGGTAACGAGATATAGTTCGGAAGATTTTGTGGTGTCGAACAAATCTTAATCTTAATCTTTTTCTTGTGGTTCACGGCAATGAGCATTATTTTTTTCTTATTGCCGCCCATTTACTTGGTGAAACATAACTCGGTTTGGTTTCGTTTTAATCTAGTTTTTTGGGGAATATTTTGTGGTGTTTTGGGGCTGTGTTGGGGCTGTTTTCAAGTGAAAAATCAGAACCAAAATACAGCCATTGTCCGTGCATTTCAGGGGCGTTTCTGTAGTGCGTTTAGCACGAATCGAGTCCAAAACAGTCCAGTTTTTGTCTTGCTGTTCGGGGCTGTTTGAGGACTGTTCCGTGATTGTTTCGGGGACTATTCCGGGACTATTTCGGGGCTGGAATTTTGTCTAAAACTGAAGCAAAATTTCAGTGGTGGTGCCAGTAGCATTCGTCCAGTTCAAGGGAAGGGCAGAAAATGTTTTCAATTCTGATCCGCGTGCCTAAACCATTTCGTTGCGCAATGAAAGCGTTTCCTAAATTGAAATCGAGAGCAAGGTTTAAAAGTGTTCTTAACCCTTTTCTTTTTCTATTTAAACTTACTATTTTAATATGTTTATATGAGTTATAAATATTGATTTGCTTGTTTAGATGAGTAGGCAGAAAATAATATTCATATGATGAATGGTTATTGTTTTTCATGTGATGAATCGATTTTGCATTGGTCGTAAATTTTTTCGACTCTTATTTTAATGTTGGTTTTGTTTTTGGGATATAAGGCCATAAGTCCATTGTTTACAATTGTTGTAATTTTATTTTCCAATGTAAATTTTCAGTTGTTGTATTTTTGAGCACCGAAGTCGCAAAAGTAGCCAACACCACCTTGGAGCGTGATTTGAAGACCAAGGAATGCCTTATGTATTTTTTGTACTGATTAGATTAGTATTGGAAAAAATAAGAGTCCGGTCAACGCAAAATATTTTTTTTTATGTTATATGTATGTTTAATTTGAATTGTTTGAATAACATGTCATGTAGCTTAGGGTGCCTACTCTTGCATTTAACATGTCATAACATGTTTTAGATGCATTATCAATATAGACATGAAATATGATTTTATGTGATTTAAAATGTTTAAATTAGAATATGATATGCATGGAAAAACAATTAATTTGTTTTAGGATTTAAAATTTGAATTCTAATATATTGGGCTTAATTAGTGCATAATAAATTCCATTGGTATATAGGATGGAAACCCGGACATAAATTTCATAGCTGAATCCAAATGGACGGTAATATGGTCTGCACTCGGGATACAATTCCACGTACCATTGGATTTTATAATGCACTAAGATTAATTATATAGTTTAATACAAATCTTGACTATTTTAGGATTCTAAAATTTTAAACCAATTAGTGTTCTAGTATTTTAAAAGGTTTAAATTTAAATATAATAGGTCACTAATACCACTCTAATTAAATTAGTTTAATTGAGTAATAAAATTAGTAGAGACTAATGAAAATTAGTGATACAAATTTTAAGAGTTAAATTTGTTAGGTCACTAATAGTGTACTAGTGTAAATAAGAGTTATGATTTAGCCGCCATAATTTTATTCACACTAGTTAAATTTAAATATCAGATATTTTATAAATAGAAACCTTAATTTTAAAATAGTGAGTGAGAGAGGGATATACGACAGTATATTCCGCGATCTCCGTTGTTAGTCTGAAAACGTAAGATTCAAAAGGCGCCTCGAGACGGCTTTGCTTTCGTCCCCCTAAAGATGGTGTCCTTTTTGGGTCAATATCAAGTTTGGATTCTGAGAGGATAGAGATTCTAGATGTATCTTGTGAACTGACCTACCCTATGGCGGCACTTCACTCGTTAAGTCCAAGAATCCGAAACGGCGGGTCACACTCACAAAGGAATAATTAACCGTTAATAAAATTCCTTGATCGAATCAAACTGTAGTTTTTTAACATAGGAATAAGAGTTATTCCCGCATATATTAATGAACTAAGATTGTCTAGATCTATCATTCAAGTACTTGACCTACCCTACGGCGGCACTTACTTGTGGGATGATAGATTTCCACAGCATAATATTTCTCTTAGGTTTGTAATTCGTTATTCATGGTTCATGCATCATGTTCAATTTAATGCCAAAATTGTTTGATGATTTTAATATGCGATGAATGAATGGTAAATGCATGTTGATTTTATTTTCAGCCATGGTTTCTCCAGTTATTTCCATACTCTCGAACGATAAATTAACGGGAGAAAATTATGTTAAGTGGAAAAGTAACATGAACGATATCCTAGTCTACGAAGACCTAAATTTTATCCTAACGGAGAAGTGTCCTCCCGAGCCGGCCAGAAATACTGGCCAAGCTGTACGTGATACCTACCAGAAATAGGTCGCAGCTAATGAGAAAGCTCGCTGCTACTTGCTAGCAGGGATGTCTGAGGTTCTTGCTGCAAAACATGAACCTATGGCTTCAGCATCTCAGATGATGGAGTTATTACGGGGCCTGTTCGGGTAGCATTTGGAGTGTCAATGTCATGAGGCCATAGTCTCAGCGATGACTGCTAGGATGAAAGATGTGACATCAATCCGAGAGCACGTCTTGCGATGATGATGATGACCTATCGCAACACTATTGAAACCCATGGAGCTCGTGTTGATGAGCGTAGCCAGGTGACCATGATTATGGAAACTCTTCCGAAGAGTTTCCTCCAGTTTAAAAGCAACTATGTTATGAACAAGTTAACTTTTACTTTGACCCAGCTGCTTAATGAGCTCACCCATTACGAGTCAATGCTTGTGGATCCTCGTAAGTCCAGTGTTGAGGCAAATGTTGCCGAGTTTTCTAAATCTGTAAAGATGAAGAAGAATAGCACTGGGAAGGCTAAGGCTAAGCCAATGAAGAAGAAGAACAAGAAAGGCTACAAGGATGCCAAGCCCAAGGGAAAATGTTTCCATTGCAACACGAACGGGCATTGGAAAAGGAATTGTCCTAAATACCTTGTTGAGCTGAAGGAGAAAAAGGATACAGGTAATATGATTTACTCGTTATCGAATCTCTATTTGTGTAGGATGATAAATCCGTCTGGATTGTTGACTCTGGAGCCACTAACTATGTTTGTTCTTCTTTACAGCTACTTGACTCATGGAGGGGCTTTGCTGAAGGTGACTACACCATGAGGGTCGGGACAGAGGATGTCGTTTCAGCAAGAGCAGTGGGAGTTTCTAATTTCAATTTTACAAATAATAGTTATTTAAATTTGAACAATGTGTTATTTATTCCTGGTTTTCGCAGGAATTTGATTTCTGTTTCTAAACTTTTGGATGATGGTTATCTAGTTTCTTTTAATAGCAATTTAGTTATTATTGGTAGAAATGGATTAACCATATGCACAGGAAACTCAGAAAATACTTGTGTGTTAATACCGTTAACACATAGGTCACTACGCAACACTAAAATGTTTAAGGTTGAGAAACCTAAAACTAAACGGAAAAAGATTTCTCACGATGACACATATATATGGCATCTTAGAGTTGGTCATATCAACCTTGACCGGATAGAAATTTGATAAAGAACGGAGCCTTAAACCAGTTAAAGCTCGGAATTTTACCAGTCTGTGAATCATGTTTAGAAGGAAAAATGACCAAGAGTTTTTTTTACTGGAAAAGGTATAAGAGCCAATCAACCACTTGAGCTAATACATTTGGACATTTACGGACCGATGAATGTAAGATCCCGAGGTGGTTATGAATACTTCATCATATTTATTGACGATTATTCCATATATGGGTATGTTTACCTAATACAGCACAAGTCAGATACTTTTGAAAAGTTCAAAAAGTATCATGCTGAGGTTGAGAACCAGTTGGGTAAAACAATCAAAACTCTACCATCAAATCGTGGAGGAGAATACCTTGACAGAGATTTCGAGGAATTCATAGTTGAGCATGGGATAGTATCCCAGCTCACAGCACCTGGAACACCACATCAAAATGGTGTTGCAGAGAGGATAAATCAGACCCTACTAGACATGATGATATCTATGTTTAGTTATAGCTCACTATCTAGTTCGTTATGGGAAATATGCACTGCAAACTGCAATGCATATCTTTAATGTAGTTCCATCTAAGTCTGTTCCTAAGACTCTCTTAGAGTTGTGGAATAGTCTTAAAACTAGTTTACGACATTTCTGCATATGGGGGTGTCCAGCACATGTGCTGAAGAATAAGACTACAAAGTTGGAGCTATGTTCTCAGGTGTGCCTATTCGTAGGCTATCCTAAGGAGAATATGGGTGGATTTTCTACAGTCCTGATGATAAAAAAAATGTTTGTATCGACAAATGCTACGTTTTTAGATGAGGACTATATGAGGGAGTTCAAGCCTCGAAGTAATGTGTTACTCGAGGAGTTACTTGCTGGTTCGATCAGTATACCATCATCAACGACAGTTGACAAATACATAGCACCTTCGAAATCTGAGTTTCAGATGCAAGTTAGTCAGAATGATCTACCACCTAGACACAGTGGGAGGGTTGTACAACAACCTGATCACAACCTTGAGGTTGCAGAGGCATAAGTTGTCGCATCAAGCGATGATATAGATGATCCATTGACCTATCGTAGTGCAATGGATGATTCTGACAAAATGGAATGGCTCAAAGCCATGAACCTAGAGATGGAGTCCATGTTAGGGATATGCCCTATACCCAACTTGTGGATGAGCTATATGTACATGTATTTGTAATATTTTCATTAATTAATAAAATGGAAATCTTTATTATACGTGGCTTACATAACTTATATGAATCATCAACACTATAATAAAGCTCTTGGAGTAATAAGACGATGGATTCCACGCCTTATGAGAATCATTACTCTTAAATGTTCCTAGTCATAGTTTTATGAATAATCTGGGCGTTAACAAAGCGGAGAGACTAGCATGATGATATGATCCGCCCTTAAGTGGGGTAGCCGATCTCATAGGGTACTAGCGGAGATCCGTCCACATGGTGTATCACATGGATGCATGAGTTACTCGTGTCCATTGAACTGACCGTCAAAAGTTTTCATATGGAGTGTTTATCCCATGTGTCTGTGAGAAATTTCATGTATCGATTATATGACTAGTCCTTAGACTTGAGGTCTTTACAATCTTATGTGTGGATCAAATAACTTTGACATTCTCATTCCCCGGTTCAAAATATTCGGCCATAAAGGGTATGATTGGGTCATTTGTTGAAACACATGAAGTTTGTAAAGATACAAAAGAGAATCGCCACTCTCTCGGATAATATTTTCTTATAAGAGTAGTATTCCAGTTCGCGAATTGATATGTGTGATCAGTGCTTGAGACTGTTGCCACAGTGGAAGAATCATGTGAGATTCTTGGGTTAGCACGATTCATGACACTATCAACAACATACCTTTGACCATATGGGTAGACACTTTTCGTACCCTAGGTTAATAGGTGGGGATACAGTGAGAGCGAGGGACCGTATCATATGTAAATTGCATACAGAATGGGTATATATATATCTTTCCTTCTCATTTGGGGGCCTTGGCATGTTACTAGATGTCAACCTTGGTCATTGAAATCGAACGACCATCTGTTCTGAGGATAATTTATGTTCGATTAAATTATCATGATTCATTTCATGTCCAACTTGAGGGGAACCCAAAAGGTCACACACAACAAAGTCGAAATCAATGGTTAACTGTGCACAGTAGATATTTAACAGAATATATGATTGCTGTGGGAATTGTTCCTAAATGGTTCAATGTGTTTAATTATTGAACATATCATTTATTAGGTTCCATAGTGGCTTAGAGATTGGTGAATGATGATAGGGGCACTTTGGGAAGTGGAATAAATATATATAAGAAAATTACTATTCACATGAATAGTAATGCGTGAATAGTAATGCATGAAAAGTAAAAAAAATTTGTTATTTGTTTTGAATTCCAATTCGGCCCAAACTCTTATTAGGGTTTTATAATCTCATTAAACCACTAAATTAAGATCCAATGGCTAAGATTAAATTGGCTTTTATCCCACATTGGATTCTTAATTAATTTTGTTCTCTTTGGAGCACTATATAAACCCAAAGAATTCTTCACAAATTTTTACACTAAACCTTTCAAATCTTGGGTTTATATAAGTGAGCAACTCTAAAGTTTTAAGAGTAAGCCACTGATTTTGAGTATCCTTAAGTCTAATTGACTAAAGGAACCTCGAGTTAAAAGTTTTGAGGTATTTGCCTAGGCTAGCACCAAGGGCAAAATACCCGTGCACTCAAGGCGTAGTCTTGCCGTTGAGTTTTGGCTTTGGTGTGTGCATCTTTGGATGCCACACACTTGGGTGGCTCTTTGGAACGTGGAAGAGCTTGCTGAGTTCGAGAAAAGCTTGTAGATTGGAGTGAGGACTGGAGGAGTCTACGGTTCAAGTAAGTTTTTTTCTTTCTTTATTTTAATTAGAGTTTTTATGATAGTTAACATGTTAAGGTTTATGTTCTTTGCATGTTTTATGTGTTTTATGCTTAGAATATATAGTAACATGCCTAGGCTTGTAGAATAATCAAAACAAATGGGTCTTGGACAAAGGGAAAGCGGCATATTAATTTTTATTTTTTCACTGCGCACTCGCGGCCGCTTCCCAACAGTGGTGTCAGCACTCTGTTTTTTATTTTATTAGTTCTCACTCATTTGAACTCGAAATATGGTGTTTAAAAGCTCGTTGGAAAGCTAACACCCTGAACTTAATTTTAGGCACAAATTTTACATGATTTGGTTAAGATTTGAATTGTGAAATTACATTTAAAGTTCACGCGTCTGCAGAAAAATGTGAATAGTAAATTTATTTGAATAAAATAAAATGCAATATCATAATTAAATATTAATCAAAGTTATTTAATGCCTAAAATAATTCCAACATATTAAAACTCATATGCTTGATGATTCTATGTATGATTAGAATTGGCATGATTATTTTAGGGGGTGCAAGCATCTAGAGGCTTTCTAAGAAATATAGAGTGTATTGCTTATCCCTTAGCTAAGTAATTATTCCGTGATGAACTTAGAGATTTTTTACTTTAAGGATAATAAATATAAATCACTTGTTTATAATAAAAGACATTATAAAAGATACCAGTGGGTGAGACCAAGGCGTTAATAAAACTTTCCAAACTAAAGTTAATTTAACCAAAGGTATTATTAGAGTTAGATAATAATTTGTCCGTCGCGGATGTGTTAGAATCATGAAGGCTTTGTTCTATATCGGTGTCTTGTCCAAATTGTGATTTGTTGGCCAAAGTCAAGATCACTTCTTGTCCATCGACATCGATTACGAAGCTTTCCAAGGTCAATGGGTCCCGTAACTGGGATCATTAAGTTTGTTGTGCCAAAGCCAAGGCTTAATTGATTCAGAGGAAAAATGTGAGGGAATATATTAGATATATTAGCATATATAAGATATATATTTCGGACTTGGATGTCCACCTACTGGATCTAGGAATGGATGGGATCCAATTGATCTTAGAGATCTACCTAGTTAATTATCATACAATTTGTTAGCCAAAGTCAAGATTGTGTGTTATTTAACGGGATCTTACTAGGAAACAAGGTTTCCCGAGTACTCCACAGAGGGTTAGAGGCTCGCCGAAAAATAGTGGGAGGCAAGTATTAAATTTGCAATATTCGTTTAGTTACTTACCAATACGCACTCATTTCAAATTTTCGTCAAATAATTAATATATTAGTTGGACTAATATTTAATCGTTGTTTTGATTAAACAGTTGGACTGTATTCAAAAACTACTTCAATTATAGTTGATTATATAATTGGATTATAGTAATCAATATATTTGAATTAACCAATTTAAATTATAGTTGATTATATAATTAATCTATAGTAATCATTATATTTAATAATACCCGAAATCGTTGATTTGATAGTTAGACTATTGGAATCAAGATAAATGAAAGATTAGCGTTTAGAACATAATCCTGGGTGAAAATTTTTTTTTTAAACGACTTTAATTTTCAGATTGGGAATAAAATCTCAGGATAGACCTGAAAACCGAGAAGTTACTTTATTTGATAGAGTGACGTCTCGAGCCTAAGCCCGGAGTTGAGCAAATAGTAGAACATGATATTTGGAATATTCATGTGATGATAACTTTAGTGCTTAATCCGTTATGCTTACCGCAAAGACTCCTTATTTTCTTATTCAGAACTAAGGATTAGATCTTGATAGTATGATAATGAAATTGAAGGATCTTCATAGATCTATCTTTAGATCTTAGAAGTACAAATTGCAATAGAAAACTCTTGGAGAGTTAATGGCTATACTCAAGGAGACAAAGCCAAAGTTTGCAATAGGGCAAGAAGCGCAAAGCGTCTTACTTCGATATCCCAGAAGGCCAAGGCTTGGCCAAAGGCTTCTGGGGTGTGGAAAAAGGGGCAAAGGCAAAGTCATTATAATCTTCTTGGAAGAAAAAGGACATATCCCAAGATGTCTGCCTAAACTGTGGCAAACGGGGTCACTGAAGCGTGACTATCGTATGGACAAGGTTGACATGAAGGAATTGAAGACAGGTAAGGCTCCGACTTCAAATATATTTGTCATAAACATGTTCACTACTAATATTAAAATTTAATTTTAGATACTGGATGTGGTACATAAATATACGTACTGGTGTGCAGAATCTACTGATAAGCAAGATACTGACTTCAGTTGAGATCTATCTGCGAATTGAAAATGGGACAAGAGTCGCTGTTTTAACCATAGATACCTAAGTTGAGGAACTACCCTTCTGGTGTGTACTTAAATTAGGAAACTATTACAATGTAACTAGTTTGACTAGAAACATTATCTCTATATCAGGGTTTAACCCGTTGCGGGTATACCTTTATATTCTAGAACACTAAAGTGATTTATTGTATAAAGATGATATTGAGATAAACACATTAGATGTGAATAACAGTATTTATATTTTGAATATAAATGAATCTCGAACATATGACATGACAAACAAATAGCTTAAACTGAATTAATCAGTTGAGACTTATATGTGGCATTGTTGTCTGGGACACAATTAACAAGACTCGTATATCCATACTTTCGAAGAGTGGATATTAGGATGGATTTGATTCTATTCAAATAATGTCTACGAATCTAGTTTATTAGGCAAAGTGCCTGAAATACTTTTTACTTAGTAAAAGTGCAAATGCCATCGATCTGTTAGCCCTCGTTCATAGTCACATAAGTGGGCCCATGTCTAGCTAGGCTAGAGGTGGATATGAACACTTCGTAACCTTTACAGATGTGGCATCGCGTTATGGTTATGTGTTTCTAATGAAACACGAATCGGAAACTTTTGATGAATTCAAAGAGTTTCGACACGAAGTTGACAGACAGATCGACTAAAGTATTAAAACATCATGATCAGACCATGATAGAAAATACTTAAGCAATAAGTTTCTCAAATACTTGAAAGAGTATAGTATTCTTTCAATGAGTATAGTATACTTGGACATAGTAAGGTTAATCATGAGTCGCTCTGAGCTACCATTTTCCTTCTGGGGATAAGCATTACACAATGCAAAACTTATTTTGAATAAGGTTCCATAAAAATCTGTTTGACAGACTTCATATTAGATATGAACAGGACAGAAACCGGCTTTTTTCATTCCTGAAGATTTGGGAATGTTGGGCATATGTTGGGATGATACCAAACTAAAACCTAAATCGGATAAGTGCCTAAGTTGTGGGTTATCCTAGGGTAACCAAATTATAGTACTTATACATCTCACAAGAGAACAATGTAATTGTTTCTCACCATGCGGTTTTCCTAAAGGAATACCTATATGCAGTGGTAAGTGGGAGGAAAGTAAAACTCGATGAAAATCGGAGTAATACTATTCCAGGCACTGATTCCTTAATGGAACACAAATAGTTCATCAAGGATGAAACTATACCAATAATCTTCAAATACACAAGAACCGCGCAAGTCGGAGAGAGTCAGAAAACAACCTGGGAGGTATGGGTTTCTGATCTCACCTCATAAAGATGTCAATCTTATTGAGGAACACGAACTGACTATGTATGAGGAAGTGATACAAGGTATCGACTCCCAATTATGGCAAAGTTCCATGATGTCCGAAATGGATTCCATGTACACCAACCAAGTTTAGACACTGGTTGTTGTACTGGAAGGCATTGTGTCTATTGGTACTATATAAGTCTTCAAGGAAGACATACATGGAAGGCAACATACCAACGTACTAAGTTAGGCTTGTAGTGAAAAGGTATCATTATCAACATTGTGTCGATTACGATGAAACCTTTTACTCGTTGCCATGGTTAAATCCATTTGGACAATGCTTGCTAATGCTGCATGTTTCATTCATGAAATATGGCAGCTGAATGCCAAAACCGCTTTCATTAAATGGAAACCTTTTGGAGGATGTTTACAACATCCTGGCAGTTTTGTCGTACCAAAATAAGTAAACAAGGTTTGCAAGTTAATTTGATCCATTAATGGATTGAAGAAAGTATTGCGTTCTTGGAATTATCGTTTTGATGTAATCATAATGGTATATGATTTAATTCAAAACGAAAATGATTCTTGTGTATATAAGGAGGTTAGTGGGAGCGCACTGATAGTGAATGTCCTAAATAATGATGATATGTCATTTCTTGGAAATGATATTCCCATATTACAGTCGGTGAAAGCTTGGCTTTCATGAAAATTCTCCGTAAAATACTTGGGAGAGACAACATTTATTCTAGGAATAAAGATCTACTAGGATAGATCTAAAAGTTGTTGGCACTCTCCGAGAACTCTTACATTGAAATAAATGTATGCGACCTGGTGTCTCATATGCTTTGAGCATATGGATTCACAATCAGGCCAATCCAAGTGATAGTCACTGGATTGATGTTACGAACATCCTTTAGTATCTTAGATAAACTAAGGATGCTTTCTTATACTATGGAGAAGGAGAACTTGAAGTGACTGGGTTCACTGCTGCAAGTTTCCTAACCGATAAAAATGACTATAAGTCGTAATAAAAGGTACTATAAAGTTTGAATAAAGGAACAATGAGCTGAAATCTTCCAAGCAAGATACTGTTGCCGAATAAACAACAAAAGCGGAATATTGCTGCAGCTGAGGCTGCAATAAAAGACTTTTGGATTGATAATAATCCTAATCAGATTAGGACTAGTTCTGTTAGTAGCTGAGCTAGGCTACATCACAGGCTAAAGAATTAATGGTCTCATCAACGATCCAGATATATACTTCAAATATTCATCTGATTTGTTCGGATCATACATCATGGCGATGTGATGATCGAATAAATCACATCAGATGATAATCATACAAATCCACTGACGAAAGCATTTCCTCAGCAGAAGTTTAAGCGAACCATACATAGTTCGGGTGTAGAACACTTGAGTGATTGGCTATAGGCCAAGTGGGAGATTGTTGGACAATTATGACCCATATCATCACTATTTGTACAGATCATGGTGTTTTTGTACAAATTAACTATGTGACAAAGGAAATTGCTCTTTTATCATTTGTAATTAGATTACCAAGATATATAAATGATGAAAGGTATTTATGATTAGTTCCAGATTTAGATGATATGAGACAGTATCAATCCACGAAGGTTTAATCATTAAATATCCATAATCGTAGTATTATCGAGATTGGACATCGATAATGCGGAATAGACTAGTATTGCACTTGTGCGCGTTGTGGGAGCATAACGACATAGTTCTCATATATTTGGGTATAGGATACTCATGCAAGTGTAATAGGAAGTTGTGTTTACCGATGGTACGGAAACAGCTTCTCTCTGGATAGACCCCTCGAAATTCCATTGGTAGTATGACTATGTGTCTATGGAAGTCCGAATCAGGGTAGGTGAATTTGATCTTAACCTGAGTCTTGCACCGCTAATACTTGCGACAATCAATATACTTTGGTTTTGGTCGTCCATGGTTTTAACAGGTTTTGTGTACGCCTCTTCTGGGTATATTGAGAATCGTAGTGTATTGGGTGTGATGTCAAGACGGAAGTATCTCTCCAGTCATAGTGGAGATGATGATCACGTAGGATACGGAACTGGTGCTCTTATATACTGCAGTCATCGGGATAATATGACTAGGTCATGATTATCAGATTATAGAGACTAGTTACCTGAGATCCGATATGTGCTTCGTACGGGGCAGACACAATTCTAGCCGTAGGCCAGGCACGTGACATCCGATGCTGGATCGAAATACGCAATACTACGTATACTACGCCTGATAAAGATTATATATTCCTTTAAGAATATTTCTGGAGAATTGGGTAGGCACGGTGCTTTGCTAGAAGCCAACCATGTCTTGTAAATCGGTAAAAGCGTAGTACTAGGTACGTACGTGTTCGGATAGTCCGACGACCGGATTTACTGCCAACATATCCGGGGATCTAATGGGTCGCTTCCCGA
Source organism: Zanthoxylum bungeanum (assembly GCA_019454045.1). Lineage (NCBI taxonomy): Eukaryota > Viridiplantae > Streptophyta > Magnoliopsida > Sapindales > Rutaceae > Zanthoxylum > Zanthoxylum bungeanum. The sequence continues at coordinate 6,105 of SKCR01035384.1, read as the reverse complement.
AGATTCACCGATGATGTATGACTCACACTTTATTAATTTGGGATTAATTATAAGAGAGAAAATTAATCTGGGATTAATTACGGAGATATTTTATCTGGGATAAAATATTATTTAAAGAGAGAGAACGACTAATTTGGAATTAATCGATCAAATAATATATTCGATATATTATACGAAATTGGATTTCGACGCGGAATTAAAGTTAGATTTTAATTCGGGCGAACGAGTTAATTTAAAATTAATTCATTAGCGATGTGAATAGTAATTTTGATAGGCATAATTATTTAATTAAATTTGATTTAATTACGTCGCAACTAAAAATTCGTTAATTCGGAATTAGCGAACCCGATACCGGAGTGTTTACGGGCCTACTAACATTTCGAATTCAAGTGTGGCCCATAAGTCACATCAGACGTCACATCACTTGTCAATCAAATGATGGATGTCTTGTCACTTTGAGTGATTGACAACCAATCACTATTCATGAGTGATGTAAGTTGTTGGAAGACTTTAAAAGTCTTGTACCTTTTTCGATAAATGGTAATTGTTTTTGGTATTTGATTTTTGAAATTAAATAACCATATACACAACACACTCTTCTCTCTCCTTCTAACACACACGGTTTTGGAACCAATTTCCCATCCTCTCCCATTCGGCTTTTGAAGCCAATTTTCTCTCTAATCTCTTGGCTAGGCCGAGAACAAGAAGGAACATAAGGATGATTTGTGGCAAATATTCCAATGCTAACACATGAAGAGTCATCCAAATGTGATAGGGAAACAAACCCTTAGGCATGGAATCCACACCTCAAGTTTGGAGCTTGACCGAATCAAGGAGCACAAAAATGGAGGCCAAAGCCGTGAGCTTTATGGAGGAAAAGCTTGAAGAAATTTTTGTTGTTCCTCGCATTGCAAAATCTGATAATAGTAAGTATGATTCCGCCATACTTCTTTATTGTATTCACATGATTTCTATGCTTGAATGATCTTCGGACTAACCTAGGAACCCAACATTAAAATGATTGGCCACATTGAAAAATTGGCCAACCTCGGGTTCATCATGGATCATGAGATATGTCAGGATCTAATTCTTCAGTCCTTACCAAAAGAAGCTACTTTAGCAGAATTGCATAATCTGATAAAGCAAGCAAAGAATGACTTGAAACTGGAGCTTAAAACCTCCGTCATACTTATGGGTACGGACCTGAAGCCACAAGGCCCAAAGAAAAATAAGGGCAAGGCCAAGGCTCCAGATTACCTAAAGCCCAATGGTAAGGTGGAGAAGAAAAAAAGAAAGGGGAAATGTTTCTTTTATGGAAAGAATGGTCATTGGAAGAAAGACTGCAGATCATTGAAAGCCAATGAAGCTAGGGAAGCCCAAGAAGCCCAATGCTTCAGGTATATTGTATATGATTGAACTATATTCTCAAAACTCTGAACCTTCTACTTGGGTGCTTGACACCGGTTGTGGGACTCACTTGTGTAATAATGTGCATGGCCTGGGAAACAGTAGGAGACTCCGTCATGGGGAGGTTGACTTACGCATGGGTAATAGAGCAAAACTGGATGCATTGTGCGTGGGGACTTATTCATTAGTTTTGCCGAATGGTTTAGTTTTAGACTTAGAAGATTGTGTTTATGTACATTCTCTAGTAAAGAACATCATTTTAATTTCTTCATTATGTAATAAAGGCTTTTCATGCCTAATAAGTTGTAATTAATGTTCTATTTATTTCAATGAAATAAAATATAGAGATGGTATTTTGAATAATGGTATCTATGTCTTACAAACTAACAAAGAATGTTCAACCTCTAATATATACAACGTTAACTCGAATAATCTCAATGAATCACTTCTATGGCACAGTCGCTTAGGTCATATCAATGAAACAAGATTAACTAAGCTACATAAGGATGGGTATTTCAGACCCTTCAAATATAAACCTTATGGAACTTGTGAGTCTTGTTTACTTGGTAAATTGACCAAATTACACTTCAAAGGTAAATGATAGCGTGCAGCGGAGACATTAGAACTCATACACTCTGATGTATGCGGACCAATGTCAGTCACCGCTAGAGGTGGATTCTCCTACTTCATTACCTTTATCGATGATCATTCACGATATGGGTATGTGTACCTTATGCGGTACAAATCTGAAGCCTTTGAGAAATTCAAAGACTTCAAGGCAGAAGTAGAAAACCAGCTTAATAAAAGTATTAAGTCACTAAGGTCTGACCGAGGTGGTGAATACTTAAACAATGAATTTCAAGATTACTTGAGAGAAAATGGAATTGTTTCCCTGTGGACTCCTCCAGGAACTCCACAGCATAATGGGGTCTCCGAAAGGAGAAATCGAACATTATTAGATATTTTCCGATCAATGATGCCAGACACGGATCTACCTCTTTCATTTTGGGGTCTTGCTTTAGAAACTGCAACACTACTACTAAACCAAGTTCCTTCAAAGACTGTTACTCAAACACCATATGAGTTATGGTATGGGAAACGTCCCAGTCTTAGTTATCTAAGAGTTTGGGGATGTGACGTATATGTTAAGCTCACACAAACTAACAAATTGGATGATAGGGCAGTTAAATGTAAGTTTGTAGGATATGCCTTGAACTCAAGAGCATACGTGTTCTACGTCCCAAATGAACAAAGAATATTTCTCTCACGAAATGCTAAATTTCTAGAGAATGAATTCCTTCTCAAGAAATATAGTGGGAGTAGACTTGACCTCGATGAGGTACGAGAAGAACAAACTAATATATAACTAAACCCCAGGCCCCTCAAAAGGGCAGCGATGGAACAACAACAAGGTTATGAACTTAGAAGGTCTGGTAGGGAAAGACATGAGCCTGAAAGATATGGGAGTTGGTAGATGCACCTGAAGGGATAAAACCTATAGGCTGCAAGTGGATTTACAAGCGTAAAACTGATGTAGAAGGCAACATCCAAACCTATAAGGCTAGGATAGACAAATCCAAGGAATTGACTATGAGGAAACCTTCTCGCATGTTGCAATGATAAAGTCCATTCGAATTTTACTGGCACTAGCTGCATACTTTGATTATGAGATTTGCCATATGGATGTCAAAATAGCTTTCCTTAATGGGAACCTCGTAGAGGAAGTCTATATGACACAACCTGAGGGGTTTGCATCTAAGGATGATCATAATAAAGTATGCAAACTTAAACGATCCATTTATGGACTCAAGCAAGCCTCCAGAAGTTGGAATATACGATTTGATGAGACAATCATAGAATTTGACTTCATCAAAAATGTAGACGAGCCTTGTGTTTACAGGAAAAGTAGTGGGAGTGCTGTTGTATTTCTTGTATTATATGTCGATGACATATTAATCATCAGGAATGATATTCCCATGATGCAAGTCACCAAGCAATGGTTATCTCATAATTTCTCCATGAAAGATTTGGGAGAAGCAGCCTATATCCTCGGCATTAAGATCTACCGTGATAGATCTAAGAGGTTGTTAGGACTTTCTGAATCTATGTACATAGATAAAGTTTTGAAAAGATTCAAAATGGAAGATTCTAAAAGAGGTAATTTACCTACTTGTCATGGAATCAAATTATCTAAGGAGCAATGTCCACATACTCCTTCAGATAGAGAGCGTATGAGTAGGATTCCTTATGCTTCAGCAATAGGATCGATCATGTACACCATGCTATGTACAAGACCTGATGTCTCTTATGCTCTTAGCATAAAGAGCAGGTATTAGGCAAATCCTGGTGAGCAACACTGGGCAACTGTCAAAACAATCCTCAAGTATCTGAGAAGAACTAAGGATGTGTTTTTTACATACGGAGATTGTTCTGAGATGAAAGTCATTGGTTATTGTGATGCGAGCTTTCAAACCGACATGGATGACAACAGATCGCAAACATGATATTTGTTTACTTTGAATGTCGGTGCTGTCAGTTGGAAAAGTTCAAAGCAGTCAACTACAGCGGACTCCACCACTAAAGCCGAGTATATTATAGAATCTGAGGCAGCTAAAGAAGCAGTCTGGATAAAGAAGTTCATCACGAAACTAGAAGTGCTTCCCGCGATAAAGAATGGCATCACAATGTACTGTGACAACACGGGCGTCATTGCTCAATCAAAGGAACCAAGGTCCCACCAGAAATCCAAGCATGTACTCAGGCGATTTCATCTCATCAGGGAGATTATTGAGAGAAAAGAAGTTATTATAGAGAAAATACCCACAGAAGATAATCTTGCAGATTCTCTGACTAAAGGGCTGACTCAACAAAAGCATGATAGGCACACCCCGAGAGTATGGTGTCCAAATTCATACTAGTTGGCTATAGTGCAAGTGGGAGATTATTAGGGATATGCCCTATACCCAACTTGTGGATGGGCTATATGTACATGTATTTGTAATATTTTCATTAATTAATAAAATGGAAATCTTTATTATACGTGTCTTACATAACTTATATGAATTATCAACACTGTAATAAAGCCCTTAGAGTAATAAGACGATGGCTTCCACGCCTTATGAGAATCATTACTCTTAAATGTTCATACTCATAATTTTGTGAATAATCTGGGCGTTCACAAAGCGGAGAGACTAGCATGATGATATGATCCGCCTTTAAGTGGGGTAGCTGATCTCATAGGCTACTAGCGGAAATCTATCCGTTTGGTGTATCACATGGATGCATGAGTTGCTCGTGTCCATCAAACTGACAGCCGAAAGTTTTCATATGGAGTGTTTATCCCATGTGTCTGTGAGAACTTTCATGTATCGATTATATGACTAGTCCTTATACTGGAGGTCTTTACAATCTTATGTGTGGATCAAATAACTTTGACATTCTCTTTCCCCGATTCAAAAGATCCGGTCATAAGGGTATGATTGGGTCATTTGTTGACACACATGAAGTTTGTAAAGATACAACAGAGAATCGCCACTCTCTCGGATAATATTTTCTTATAAGAGTAGTATTCCATTTCGCGGGTTGATATGTGTGATCAGTGCTTGAGACTGTGGCCAAAGCGGAAGAATCATGTGAGATTTTTGGGTTAGCACGATTCATGACACTATCAACAACATACCTTTGACCATATGGGTATACATTTTCCGTACCCTAGGTCAATAGGCGGGGATACAATGAGGCGAGGGACCGTATCATATGTAAATCTCATACAGAATGGGTATATATATATCTTTCCTTCTCATTTGGGGGCCATGACATGCTGATAGATGTCAACCTTGGTCATTGAAATCGAACGACCATCTGATCGGATGATAATTTATGTTTGATTAAATTATCACGATTCATTTCATGTCCAACTTCAGGGGATCCCAAATGGTCACACTCAACAAAGTCGAAATCAATGGTTAACAGTGCACAATACATATTTAACACCATATATGATTGATGTAGGAATTGTTCATAAATGGTTCAATGTGTTTCATTATTGAACATATCATTTATGAGGTTCCATAGTGGCTTAGGGATTGGTGAATGATGATAGGGGCACTTTGGGAATTGGAATAAATAGATTAAAAAAAGTACTATTCATGTGAATAGTAATGCGTGAATAGTAAAAAAAATTTGTTATTTGTTTTGAATTCCAATTCGGCCCAAACTCTTATTAGGGTTTTATAATCTCATTAAACCACTAAATTAAGATCCAATGGCTAAGATTAAATTGGCTTTTATCTCACATCGGATTCGTAGTTAACTTTGTTGTCTTTGGAGCACTATATAAACCCAAAGAATTCTTCCCAAATTTTTGCACCAAACCTTCAAATCTTGGGTTTATATAAGTGAGCAACTCTAAAGTTTTAAGAGTAAGCCACTGATTTTAAGGATCCTTAAGTATAATTGACTAGAGGAACCTCGAGTTAAAAGTTTTGAGGTATTTGCCTAGGCTAGCACCAAGGGCAAAATAGCTGTGCACTCAAGGCGTAGTCTTGCCGTTGAGTTTTGGCTTTGGTGTGTGCATCTTTGGAGGCCACACACTTGGGTGGCTCTTTGGAACGTGGAAGAGGTTACTGAGTTCGAGAAAAGCTTGTAGATAGGAGTGAGGACTGGAGGAGTCTACGGTTCAAGTAAGTCTTTTTCTTT